>JAGVVM010001995.1:0-20595 GCA_019149425.1 Psidium friedrichsthalianum
GGTAATTTTCAAATATATATTACTATACTGGAAGAATTTATAACTACAATATTGCCCTATACCTTTAATTAAACCATCTAACTAGGTTCGGAATGATACCACTTCAGAAAATTACTTTTGTCAGAGAAACAATTTAGGCAGGAAATCCGTTTGTAAAATCATCTTTTGAAGTAGAAATCCGTTTGGTAAATTTTTTCACTTCTGATAGACTTTTTCACTTATGGTAGACTTTTTCACTTCCCGTTAGGGATTTTTTGCCAATTTGAGAAGTAAAAAAAAAAAGTTCTTCTCAAGCTTTAAAAATCCCTTATGGTCCGCCGCTGGTCATTGCCTGTCGTGGTCCGCCGGCGGTCTGCCGACGGTCGTTGTTAGCTAGCTCCGGGCGCCGGTGCGTCGGTCCCCTCCGCCTGCAGTCGCCCTCCACCGGTCGGCCGCCTCCGCTCGTCGGTCGCCATCGCCAGGCTGCCGCTCCGCCCAGCCGGTCGTCCTGTCGCCGTCTGTCCTCCTCCGACCGCCGGTCCGACAGTCCCGCCGGTCGCTGATCGCCGGTCGGCTGCCGCTGGTTGCTGATCGCCGCTGCCGGTCTCGCTGCCAATCGCCGGTCGCCGGGCTGCTGGTTGCCAGTCTCCCCTGCCGATCACAGGTCGCGGCGATCGCCGTCGATCACCGCCGCCGGTTGCCGATCATCGCCGTTGGTTGCCATTGCTTGCCACCCCGCCGGTTTGCTGGCAATAGAATGTCACCATGGCGCGCGTCCAAATGCATTTCTCTATCAGAAATCAACTTTTGATGGAGAAGTTGAAAAATCAACTTCTTGCCAGAAGCAAAAGTTAAAACTTAACTTCTTGGCCAGAAGTTGATTTTGATAGAGTAGTGTTATCATGCGATCCTTAATTTCTCTCCACATATACATTATACAGTTTACCATTCGATTGCTAACGTTAATCATTGTTCTAGTCGTTAGATTGATCGAGAGAAAGCTGGAAAAAAATGGACAAGTCATTAGCATCTCATAGTGGTTCCAAGCACTCATGATGAGAAAAGACCATAGCAAAGAAGGCCAAATCACATAGTGAAGTGACTAATGAGCAATTGCGATCACAGAAAGAGAGATAATGGTCTCTTAAAGGACCTTTCATCACATGGATGAGGCCAAATGAGGGAAAAGCATTTACTTTCTAATTTTTTATCTTTTTTTTCAATTACACGGGAAATCCGAATTTCCGGCCGACTAAACTCATGAACGCACACAAAATATCATATCCACGCGCACTAAACAGGACTCTGTACTCAGCTGACAGGCATAGAAAAATTTTAAATGAGGCTTTACGTATTCATTATTTTTTCAAATAAAATTTGAAATTACATTTTTAAAAAAATAAAAGCATGAAATGATAGTACGCCAATCTCAAGAAAGGTCTAGCTTCAAATTAGTCAACTTCGTCTTTACTTTTTTTTTTTCCTTTGTCATTTTTTTGATGTCCTTTTCTTTTCTTTTTATGAAGCCTGGCGACCATGAGGTCGTCCTTGCCGATCGTCTATTGCCACCTCGCCGGCCATAGCAGAGATCCGAAGCCTTGGGGAAGGGTTGCCTCGCTCGCGACCGACGAGGGCTGGCCTTGTCCTGGACGGGTTTTGTTGTCATTCGTTAGCTGCATAATTTGGAAGAGCACGAGAACCGATTTTTCCCCACCTCCCTTCTATTTAGCCTTGGATTGCATCTCCACGTACGTCATGATTTCATGAAGGTTCTGCAATTTGAAGGCTGCAGTTTCCTGGATGCTGCCCCGAGCACGCGCTAGCTTCTCCTCCTCTTTCGTCGGTTGGCCACTGACTTTTTTGGGGCTGTCTTGTCGAAATCTCAAAGCACAACCCTAAGATTAAGGTGATTGAATGCGAATTAAAATCTATTAATTGCATCCCTGATCGAGAGTACAACCTAAGATTAAGGTGATTGAATACGATTAAAATCTGTTAATTGCATCTTGATCGAGTGCGATCGTTTGAGCTTTGCGGCATTTGTACTGTGCCAAGAGGCGATGTACCAGGACAGCTGTTCCAAATAGGCATTCGAGTTAACTACCGTACCTTTATTTGGAAAAAAAGGATGTTCGGTTGTAGCAAGAACATCACCTCCATTAACGCTAGGAAGAAGTATAAGCTGCATAGTACCGGTGGGGTACACGATGGAAGACCAACTTTTGACTGCTATATCTTTTATCAGTTTGGTCTAGTTCCTGCTTTCAAGGATGGAACCGACCATCCAGATCGGACCAATTATTTTTTTTTAAATTTTTAAAGAGACCATTTAAACTAGAGGTGTGCAAAGAATTGAAAACCAGCTCGAATCGGCCGTTTTCCATGGGGACTGGGCCAGATCCCATTTCCAATTTACTGAAACCGCTGAGTACTGGTTCAGTTCTCGATTCCACGTAGAGAACTACCCACCCAGACCGAATCGATGTGTGTGTATGTATATATCTATATATATATATTTAAAAAAAATCCTAGCTCACTTTTGTGAAAGTGAGTCTTTCTCGCCTATTTTTTGCCATTTATCGTACAGTCTTACTCGCATCTCACGATCCGATTCTTGAGTGGTCCATTGAACTAATTAGTGGTTCCCGATTTCAACTTTTTGAATCGGACTGTAGTGGGCGGTTCTCGATTCCATGGTAGGAATTACTCACTTGGACCAAGCTCACTCCTATTTTAACTCTTAATATTATGGGTATTTCTACGTTTAAATATAAATATGCGTTTTAAGCATATGCAACTGGTTCTACTAAACCACCCAGGAACCAGACCAGATGGACCGGTCCAATCTAGTACCCAATTTTAAAATTGGGAATTGTATTAAATTGTTGGGGTATGGTTCAACTGCCTTACAACAGGAAAGCAAGTGGCTTCCACTTCCACGCTGAGCGGGCATGGGTCCGGGGGAGCCACCCCGATGGGGGTCTCTCAGGGGGTAGCGCCCCCTGGACACCAGAGGATTTTTTTACGATTAAAACCCATATTTTTCCTTTAACAGTTTGAGCTTTAACTCATGAATAACTACTACTATATATACTCTTTTCTCTTGTAGTTAAGGGATATAACGGGAGGTGTAGGTGCAAATTACAGTAGAACTCTACTGACGTAGCCCTAGTTTCAGGGTGAATTAGGATAAATCTCGCGTCTCAATTTCCCTTTATTGCTTTACGTTTTATTCTTTTGATTTGTGTGACCGAATTCTAACATAGACCGAAAACTGTTCACCCCTTGCCTTTTATAGCTCTTTCCTTATTTTAAGGATATGAAGTATTGGAACATTGTACTTCAATTATTTTTTAGAAAAAATATTTCCCAATCACTTATTCTCAGCGAAACAAACGGAGTCGTAGTTAAACTTTGTTTAGCTTTGCTTTCTCCTCACATTGAAATTGAACCTAGAAATAATACACAGATGATGGAACGAGTCTCTGTTTTCCTTTTTATGGTCATGGAAAGGTGACTACCCGAAAATCGATGATTCGACTGTTTAATATTTCGTGAAGCAGAACCATTAATGAGGAGTTGGAATGTAAAGGTCCAAAGAGATACAATCAGAAAGCAACTTCCCCGTTGGTGTGGATCCCTGACGGGCAATACCAGGAAGCTTTGGGAGAATGGGGAAGACCTCCACGCAACTCAGAATACGATGTGGTATTCCAATATCCATGAGATCGACGATTTGTTCTGCGCGTCTGGTGAAACAAATATAGAATTGGAGGAGATAGTGATTTGCACGTTGCGTGATGCGTGAGGGATAGTCTTGCCTTTGTTAAAAAATTATAAAAAATAAATAATTCGTGGAGGAGCGAAATCAAAAGGGCAGAAGCCATTGGAAAAGAAGGTTGGAAGTGACTTCAACTGATGTTACTTTTAGGTTTTCCACATATTTGGTGCGCTCCCCGTTGAAAGGTTTGATTCCATACTCAAAAAGTTGGGAAAGAATGCCAAAAGTTGATGAAAATGGGCGTTACTCGCTCCAAACGCCCATTTTTTTTCAATTAGAACATTCATGGCGCAGAATTGTGCCCCCTTTCAGAGAACCGCGCATCACTTTAGGGCACGACTGAATTGGGCGGGCAAGATGTATCCTTTTTTCTAGACCCTCCTTAGGGCGCGGAAGGGCTTTATTTCTATTTCTTAGATGAGTTTATGAGTAGAGGACATTTTGATAACAACATGAACTTCCTATTCTCGGAAACAAAAGTTCGCCTGATAACAACACACATTCTCCACGGTTTGCCGACCGTTGGGCCTTAGCTGGCAACTAGTGGACCAAGGACCAGCAGCCGGTGACCAATGGACGGAGACCGGGGCGAGCAGATATTGGCGGGAGGAACGGCGGCCAGCGGATAGCGAACGGTAGCAGGCGAAAAGGATACGAGAGAGGTTACTGGGGGATGGTGACTAGTGGAGGGTGGACAGATATTGGTGGAAGGCGACACGTGGACAGAAACCGGTGGCTGGCGGATAGCGAATAATGAAGGGAATGGGAGCCATGGACTGGGACGAGGTACGGGCGTCCAACGACCAGTGGCAGGGACACAACAGAGTGGGAGATTGCACGTGAGAGAGAAGAATTGAGCAATGAGAAGAATTCTTATTTTTGTTTCTATTCCAAAATAGAAAAGTAGAAAAATTCCACTTCTTATTTCTATTACAAACCTATTTCTTGTACAAAAATTTGTCCCGAAAATAGAAAAATAAAATTGTTTTTCCAAATAGATTTCTGTTCCAAACCTGTTTTCGAAATAGAAAAATAAAATAAGAACTATAGTCATGGGTGTCCTTAGGCTAAGCTTTGGGAGCCTAGGTGGGCTTTAGGGTGGTCTGATGAACAAGCTCCGTGATCACCTAAATTCGTGAAATGTGCTTATCGTCCATTTTGACTAGGTATGAGAATGAATTGAAGATGCGCTAGAAAATTTAGCATGTGATCTTATTTTGGATAAGGCAAAATAACACAAATGGCTCCTAAACTTTGATCGTAATGTGCAATATAATCCATAAACTTTCAATTTGACCAATATAGTTCTTGAACTTTAATCAAATGTGTAATGTGATCTTTTGAACTTTTAATATGATCAATACAATCCATGAAAGTTCATAACATGTCAACTTTGTTTTTAGATTTGAACCAATGGAAGGACTATATTGAATATCTTTATATAGTTCATGACTAAGTTGAATACTATTTCAAAGTTTAGGGATCACATTTGTCAAATTAAAAGTTCAGGGACCGCATTGCACATGGGATCAAAATTCAGGTGGCTATATTAGTCAAATTAAAAGTTTAAGGACTACATCGCATATTATGTCAAACTTGAGGGACTATTTATGACATCATCCATTTGGATTACAACCATGACTTAATCAAGTTTACCAAAGGTAGCCAAAGGAAACGAAGTCAGATTCATTTCCGGCCCACACTTCCGCCCACGGCGCGGGAGTGAAACGGTGGAAACGGAAATTATATCACCAATTTGACCGTTCATCACGGGGACTGCCAATAACAAACGATCCCAACCGTCGGATCAGGAACGGACACGTCCCAAAGGATCGGCACTCAACGTCGAAAGTGACCGAACCGGTGACGTCACAAAGAGAAAATGAGAGAGAGATAGAGAGAGATAGAGAGAGGTAGAGAGAGGGTGTACAGAGACGTCGCCGTCTCGTGGTTTCCATCCTCATTCATTTTTTAAGAAATGCCCATAACGGACATGCTCTGCAACTGCTCTGTTCTTCGCCCTCCTTGTTCTCTTGTTAAAACATTGGAGATTCGTATCTTTCCATCTGTGCGTTTGCGTACGCACAGTAAGAAACGATCACTTTCGCGTGCTCTGTTTTAGAGAAGGCAATTCACAGAGTGAAGGATATAAACGAGAGAAAGACAGAGGTTGAGGACGGTTCTCTGTTCTCTCTGTTTCTTGTTCTTGTCCATCACGTGCAGAGAGAAATCAGAGTCGGAAACGATCGTCGAATCAGCGGAAAGCGATGTGAAACGTTCGTCGCCGACCAAAAGGGTGTGCGAAGATGGGTGGCCTATGATGAAATTTTGGATTGATTGGTCGCTCGATTGAATCCAAGAAGTGGCCTGCAGCTCGATAGAAATGCAGGAGCCGGGCATCCAGACGGACACCTCAGCTACGAGATCTTCTCAATCCTCGAGACCAACTTCCTCTTTGGCTACGGCGACCACGACCAGAAGAAGCTCTCCGTCCCCAACACATACCCGATACACACCCCAAGAACCAAAGCCTCCTGAAAATCTCCCCAAAATCATCACGAGGTTGATGCTGCGGTCGCAGACCGGCGAGGAAAGATCTGCATACTTTCCATCGATGGTGGCGGAGGCGGCATGCGAGGTCTCATCTTTGGCAAGGCCTTGGCCTATCTGGAGGGGATGCTCAAGTCAGTCCGGCAATCCAGACGCCCGAATCGCAGACTATTTCGACATCGCGGCAGGCTCTGGCGTAGGTGGCATCTTGGCCGCCATGCTCTTTGCGACCAGGGACCGAGCCCGGCACGACGTCCCATCTCCGAGGCCGAGGACACGTGGCGGTTCCTCGCGGAAAAGGGAGTCGGGTTTGGCGCTTCCTCCAAGGGTGGCGGCGGATTTTTCAGCGGGTGCTCCGTGGCGGCTCTGGTGGTCAAGCGGCGTCAACGGCCGCCATGGAGAAGGCGATGAAAGAGGTGTTCAGCGTCAGCGAAGGGAAGGACAGGAGACTTCTGACGTTGAAGGACACGGTGAAGCCGGTCCTGATCACGTGTTACGACCTGTTGACGGCGTCCCCGTTCCTGTTCTCGCGGGCCGATGCGGTCGGGGCGGACAGCTACGACTTCAGGCTCTGGGAGGTGTGCCGGGCCACGTTGGCAGAGCCAGGGTCGCTTGGGCCGGTGGAGATGCGGTCCATGGATGGCAGGACACGGTGCGTGGCCGTGGACGGGGGGCTGGGGATGAGCACCGACGGCGGCAGCGATGACACACGTGCTCCACAACAAGCGGGATTTCGCGGATGTGAGGGGGATGGAGGACTTGCTGGTGCTGTCGATAGGGGCGGGCCGGCGGCGGAGCGAGATTGGGTACGAGAAGGTGAGGAAGTGGAGGGCCAAGGATGGGTCGGCCTGTGGCGCGGATCGCCGGGGATGCGTCCGCGGACATGGTTGACCAGGCCGTGGCCTTGGCGTTCGGTCCGGGGAGGAGCAGTAATTTATCTGAGGATTCAGGTAACTAAATGCCTTTATTTATTTTTAATTCTTTTCAGGTTTTATATTGTTCTTTTTCTGACGATGAAACATGCAAGAATATAATGTAAAAAATAAAGTAAACACTGGCGTTGGCTGATCCAGCTTTTGTCTGGATAGTAATCATATCGCCCATTGCTGTGTAATCATCTGATCGGTTTTGTCTGATGTCGACATTGGTTACATCGGTGGTATTAATAATACTTCTACGTCTAATTTAACGTTTGACCAGTTGAAATCATAGGGTACATAATAGGGGAGCAATCGCTTTTTAGGAGTAATCAGTTCAGGGTGATAATCCTAGATTTTGTTTAGAACGTTTCTATTGTTTAGGACATGAAACCTAATCTGTTTTATATTGGATCCAACCCTGTTTGTCTGATCCGTTCTAGGTACACGTGGGAACCCTTTTTTTTTTTTTTTGCTTCATTTTTTTTAAAATCTAGACAAATAACAATTATAGCAAAATAGTAAGAGCAACAACATGGATGAAAGTAAAAAATCTATACAAAATAGACAGAAATACAAAGCAATAGAAGTTAAGCTCATTTTAATAAATCTTTTTTTTTCTAACTTTAAAAAACAGGATGGTTCTCGAGTGGGTGGATGGTTAAACACTCAAAACTAGAACCGGACCTATTTCTACTGAAACCGGACCGGTTTCTATGGGTGGTCTGGTCCAGTCCAGTCAAGGGTACAATTGGACTGATTTCATAGCTCTAACAACCTCTTTGAGTTGATCGAGCGAGAAAAAGATTGAATTTTTTGCGCCTCGGTCAGCACGAGGTTTTCAGTTTCGATTAATACTAGGCTCGGCCATTCGGGATAAGGCCAAATGAAAGCAATTCCATAAAAAAGTGCCACATTTCCAACAAATCATACTAAAAAGGGTTGGTAAACATATGGATCTTGGTCAATTTTCCTCTCATGGTAAAATGGTCTGGTTTTGTTTTTAATATTGTTCAGAGAATTTGAGAAGCTGAGAGTGTAATCTCTCAATCACAAGTGTTACGAATGGCAAAAAAATATAGCAATCATCGTGGAATCCATATCTAACCTTATGCCTAACATTTTACCGTTATTTTGTCACACTGTCGTATTGACATACCTATATTAGGATGTGGTTTCTTGAAATTCTTATTCTTGTTCATTTTCATGTTAGGGAGCTAAACTACTTTCTGACCATGTATTGTAAACATAGTCGTGTTTCGTCCTTTCGTCCGGGATCGAGGGATTTCACCCATGAGTTGTTACCATTAGGGCCAGTCCGGAAGCTGTCAATCTTTGTAGTAGATTTTCTGCCTTCACATACTGGTCGGTGCAGGCGAACGGCTCCAGCCTTGGCCAGGGCAGGCGTGACATGGATATGCCAAGCCATGACAGTGTGAAGGTGGCAACGGCGATGGCGGACGGCATGCTGAAACGAAGAACGTCGAGTCCGTGCCTTCGGGGGCAAGAGGGTGGTGGAGCAGAGCATTACGAGAAGCTGGACTGGTTTGCGGGCGAGCTCGTGCAGGAGCATCAGAGGAGGAGGCGCCGTGGTCGCTCCCCCGCCGTCGCTCTCAGCAAGCTGCTCATGAGCTCACCTAGAGTGGGTATCCCGAGAATCTGTGAGGGCCATTCCAAAAAAGGTAACTTCTTTTCCCAGTATAATCACCACTGTATCGCGTACCCATCAAAAACAGATTCGGATTTCTTTACAAAAACCTCGTCCTCAAAACTAACCTCGGCGAGATCGTATTGATGCTCGAGAATATGTCTTTTTGATCAACGGGAACCAAAGTTTTATAGGTTGCAAGATATACTTGATTTACATCTTTCTTTCTTGTGGGGCCGTTTGTTTTGAGTTTTGGTTGTAGTTTATGCATGTTTAAAATCATGCAAAGTGAATTATAATCCGGGAAACTCGAAACCTTTGGTTTCTCTTCTCATGTTGTTCCTTAATCCCACAGTGCTTCCATCGCGCTAAATATCGATAATAAATAGATAGAACAGGAGAATGGGACGGGATTTGGTGATTCGGTTGGAGGGACCTATGTCTTCGGGAGAGCAACATAGGACTCGACTATGTATAGATTAACCACACTCCGATTACGCCAAAATAATTCCCACAATGTTCATAGTTAGTTGCGAACAATATCTCAATCTCACTAAGAATGCACAAATCAAAGACCGAGGTTGGGTTGTTGTGCTTGGGAAACAGAGATAATGACACAAATGATTTATAAATTTTGATTTAATTATTAATTTGATCAATATGGTCCATAACTTTAGTCTAATGTGCAATGTGATCCCTGAATTTTTAATTGATCACTATATATCTAACTTTTGAAATATGTTAAACTTAGTCCATAATTTATAGGAAGATATTCATGTAGTCTTTTCATTAATTCAAGTTTAGGACGGCATTGGACATTTACTTATAGTTCAGGGACTAGTTGGACATGTTCCAAATGTTCGGGGACCACATTAAACAACTGAAAGTTCAGGAATCACATTACACATTGAACTAAAGTTTAGAATTATTTGTCCAAAAGAATCTATGCTTTCCCTCAAGGGGCGCCATAACTGTTTGTGCACAATTTGGTCTTCAAAATCCGTCGAAAGCTTCCACCGAGAAACGGACCTGCGGACGCGAACACGGCTCAGGGCATCAGCATTTTTGCATTGGTATCAACTCTTCAATGCTTAAGTTGGTCCTACGAAGGCGAGCATGCGGATCAAGTTTTTGAGAAGAGGAAGAGGGGTCCAAGAAGCGCTAGGAGTTACTACGTATGGCGAATCCATGCTTTGTGAATGAACATCGGACGGGTAGGCCGGGCTCACGGGTCAATTGGGAAGTCATTCTTCTTAGCCACGCTCATCGGGAGAATCATTCGTCACGTCAGGGTAAATGAGGACACTTGGTGTCTGCCTAGTGGCCAGCAAGTTCATCGTCGACAGAATAAAATTTTGTTCTTTGATGTCAAATTGTGGACTTCGAATCACAATAAGAATGCCTTCAAAAGTTTTCTAAGTGTTCAATAAGCAAAGCCTCCGGTGCCGAGAACATTGTAAAGCTGCCGTCCACTCAAATCCTTCGATTTTTTCTTTTTTAGAGGGTTAGCGCACTAAATGTTGTAAAATTTATCATGAAAGTGTAATTGAATCCTAAAATTTTTAAAAATGCAGTAAAAAAGTTTTCGGAAAGGCATCGACTTGCTAATGTGCTTGCCAATGTTGGCATAGCGAAATGATTGGATACTATGTTTTACTTGTAGCCTTTTAGGAAATCATCCCATGTTTTGTTTAGTGATAAAGTTTATGATCGTTGATGTTAGATTGTAATTTCTCTAGTTTGTACCTTATGTTTACCAAGAAGAAGAAGTGGTGTAGTCAAGGTTAAAACTTGTCGAATTGATTCAATCAAATTCTCTCATTAACTCCCTCCAACTAGGGTAATGAAAAATGTTGACATGTTTTATTTAATTAATTTTGTAAGACATGTGGTGACGATGTTGCACCTACCAAGTGCCATGTTACAAAAATTTTCAACAACTAAAAATAAATACAAACTAAATTCAATTCAAAAATAAAAAGCTAAAATTTTAAAAAAAAACTACCAAAAAAAAACAAATTTCTAAATTGGAGGCCCTTGCTGGTGGCTGTAGCTGTCCACTACCAAGCAGGGCTGGCGAAGGTCGCTTGAACCTCACTAATGGCCAGCCACACTTATTAGCCCCCGGCAAGGGCTTGTTGCCTAGATTTGGGGGAGATGTTGATATGGGGTGAGGTCATGCCCTCCCCGGATCTAGGCCAACATGCCCTTGCTAACCTTTTCCGGCGATGGGCCGTGACATCGACGAGGGCTTGTTACTCTTTTTTTTTTGGGTACTTGCTTTTCCCCCCCTTAAATTATCCATTTTAATTTATTTAATCTAATTTAGTAATTTTATAAAAGAAAATAATAAAAATTGCATGTAGACAAAGTAAAAGAAAATTGCCATGTCTGAATTTTTCATTTGTCAAGTTGGACGGAGTTAACAAAAGGATTTAATTATAATTTTTGAAAGTTTTTGGACTTACTTGCGTTTTTTATAATGAGTTTTAGAACTTTCAGTACATTTTATTCTAAAATGTTTCTTGAGTGAAAGCCTTCAATGGCAAAGAACATTAGGTTCTTTTGGGAACCAACTTTCCCAAAATCCGTTGGACAATGCAAGTACTTTTGGCAATTTTTTGGAGAGTTTTGGGGAGATGCAATCGCATTTTTAAAGCCTTGTGGAATGCTAATATATTCCTTTTCTTTTTCCACTTTACCTTTCCTAGACTTTCATAATTACAAAAATGCCTTGTATGTCCTCACCTTACACGCTTGTCGGCGAAGACTCAGCCATCGGCGATTGTATCGAAAATGTGTCATATAGCCCACAGAGCATGAATATCTTTTTCTTAATTTCGTCATGTTGTCCGGTATTTATTGAATGGAGCTGCTAGCCTACAATACTGTTATTCTTTTTTTTATCACACGGTCTCAATCAATGAGTGCTTTATCCCGCGATGATGTTGTGTGGATCTACGATTGAGATTGTATCGTCTTTGAAATATCGTCAGGAAGTATTTCCTTATTGAAATGCCCTCCTCTTTGGGTAGGGAATTGGTGTTTCCTATATTTGAAAAGAAATCTTGATCTTTTAGACCATTCTGTGGTCTACGATTCAACCCTAGTCGTCCCTAATCTCATCTTATCCTCATTTTTGAGGAGAATCCAAAGCCATGGCGGCCTAATTATACCCTACTGGACCGACCATGACAATGATCACGAATGATGACCTCTCTCTTACTTATTCATAGTGCCACCAAGCAGCAACAAGACACCTTGAATGGACTAGTCCTTCATGGTTAAGACATCTGCGTCTGCATGTAGTGAAAGCTTCAATCATGGGGATGCAATTTTCAGTAAGTTACGTGTTAGGACTAATATATGCCTCGGTCGCTCTCCGTTAGCGAGGTTTCTGCATCCGCCGCCACCGATTCCGAGAATGTCAAACCACGAATTTATGGGTAAAAGGAAGCAGCAACTTGCTGCTAAGCTGGGAAGCTATTGCAAAATCATCGCCGGGAGAGGAAAGTCTTATTGCCTGAGGCACAGCAACATTTGTTCACTACTTTGTTATTCTCCAAAGTACAGATCTCATCCCTGAAAGGTAAAGACATGGCCATGGAGCCCTGCCCAAAGACAGAGAGTACTCGGGGGCCTTTTCAGCATGAAGCTTGAAAACATAGCCAGCATATTCGCGAAAGTCAGAACCGGTCTGAAGCCCGAACCGAAAAATTTCGAGCTGGTTTCGGTTTTCGTATTACCTGGCTTTATTGAACATCCCCTAATTATCAACTATAGCCACAAGGTGCTAGAGGTGGTGAGTCACTTTCTCGTCGTTCCGAGTTTGTGGCGGCACAATCGGCCCTGTAGGTTGGGATCGATAGGAAAGAGATGACATTGGCATAGTGCGACATCAGTTGATCCACCAGCACCAGAGCCACCATGGCCTCTACGACCGGAACAGCTGCATGAAGCAGCCAAGCGTGCATATGTTATGTTTCAATCGCAACTCTTTTCGCCCCATATTAGACAGAAGAGCGGTCATTTATTTCTAACTTCGACCGTTTGCTGTAAATTGTTTCACGAACATTGAAGAGATGATGCTTATATGTGGAAGAAAAAATGGAAACTGAATCATCATCTAGATTATGCATACTTACCTCGAGGAGCGACACACGGATCGAACCGAATGCGGGTGATTAGCTCGGTTTCCTTCTTATCTCTAGTCACTGTGTTTTGCTTCCTCTGCAGAAGTGTATCAGAACCGAATTAACTTCCCCAACTTCTATGCGCACTGCTGTGATTAACTTCATAGGTTCATGCGCAGTTTTTCATAGGTATGTTGATGTGCTTTTTTTGAGATTTAACACCGAATTTTACAGATTTGCGATTAAATCTAATGCGAGACGAAGAAATTATTAAGGAAATCAACAAGGAACGATACAGAACAACTGAGTGCTGTACCAGTAGCAAAGAGTCCACTATAAATTAGAGAGTTCCAAAGTTATCAATCGATCGCTCAATCTCTCATGTACTTCCGAAAGTGTTAGCACACAAATTTTCACAAACTTTCGTGTTTCTCTCACCAGGTTTCGCTAGAAAACCTAAAAGAAAGTCTCACAAAGCTTTCGTGTTTTACTCTAGATATGTCCAAAACCTAATATGAAATGCGTATTTTTCCAGAGTCAGTGTGTCATTTGGGTGCCTGCCCAAGTAGGGCCAGGTGCCCGGACATGTACAATGGTGATTGTAATAATCCGGGCAAGTGAGTGAGCATCCGAAGCGGCTGGCCGCAGCCCGGCCACCAGTATTAACTGGCAGCCTGGGCATCCAGTGCCTCTCGAGTTCTCTTGGTCTCAAGGCTTCAATCAACTCAGATCGGCTAGAACTTGAGCCACAAACTCAAAATTTTGTGTTCCAGAGATAGGAAGATAGAGAGAGGGAGACATTACCCCAATAGTCGGTGTCGGCTTGAAAGCTACTCTCATGTTTATGATCTCCCCATTGGAAATTCCACCCTGATAAACCGCAAAGACGATCAAAATGAAGATGTGCTTGGGAAAAAAAAAAGAAAGAAGATGAAAAAGACTCGTCAGTTCCTAGTTTTAATCTAAGGAAGTAAAAACACTTCCCGCGCCAATCAGATATCATGTACACCGATTACTCTTTCGAGATCATACCTGAATACCACCTGATCGGTTGTTCTCGTTCTGATTCTTCTGTGTGCGTCCAAGTAGAACTCGTCATTGTGTTGACTCCCTGTCAAACGTGTACCTGAGAGGGGTTGTTCACAGATCAGAACGAAGACAGATGATTCCTTACAAAGAGTCGGGTCACAACAAGTATGCACTCGCTCTTTGTGCTCGTCTGAGAAATTAATGGTTGGAGTCTGCTGGATATGAGTTTCCGTACCAGCGAAAACCGCTACCAAACTCGAATCCCATGGTTGCGGGTACAGACAAGAGAGCTCCTGCCAACATGCTTCCAGTTTGTGAAAACTGGCGAACCAAGCCCTGAACAAGAAATCCAGCTTACTGAGTCCTGGGACTCGCATAAATCAGGAATTAACATCATAATCCCACAATTTCTTTGCCAAAAGCCATACATAAACTTAGACGACATTAGAGTTCGCGAAGAGTCAGGGAAAAAAGTTCTCACGCGTGGAGCGTTCCTCACGATGCATGAGACAACACCGCCGACAGAGTCCCCTGTGACCCTGGCGGCGTCGATTGCACAATCATCTTTTCTGCATAGCCAGCATCTGGACACCTGACAATGTTACTCTCTATCTGTCCATACATGAAACGTCAGGAAATTTGGTCGAGCGCAAAGAAGTATTGCAGATTAGGAGAGGATGTTGTAGGTCTCGATCATTCCACGAAGTAGGAAAAGCGCATGCGATAGTATGAAAACTTGTGTGACCTTTGAAGCAAAACCAGTGCACTTGGTGGTAGTGTTCCCAAAAGCATTTATGTGCCATCTTCTCTGGCTTTCAGCTCATGAAAAGCTGATCATACATGTTAGACAATATTTCGGACTACAGTTACTGTAATTGCGAATGGATGGCAGAGGTAACATATTCTAGTTCCAACTCTTGAAACCCTCAAACCAGCTAAATTTCAACGGACGCACGATTATCAACTTTGACGACGTGTTTCACCGACTTAACAGCTCATCTATATTGCGATGTTACGAAGTGCTACATGAAACCTCCCGGCTTCCTCAATGAACATATTCTTGGAAGCAATTCAGAGAGGAGAGCCATATTCAAAGGAGCAAGTATCCTATCATGCTTTGTGCCTAGGCACTGTCGGCTTTCTAGGGTCTATGATAAGCTGCATTCAGACGAATCCTCGAACCCATGAAAACTCCGCAAACTGTTCTAGGGGGAATGGCATTTCAACATATAACTGCAGTTTTAGCTTTGTAAACTATACTTTCTCGGTCTCTCCCGATGAAAGATATGATAATTCAGGCACTTCACATTGGAAACACAAGATACACAGGCCTCGAAACGAATTTGACCAAGAAAATCAAGAATTCAATGACAGGTGTGCTTTGCTTTCTCTGTTTTCTGAAACAAAGGAATCCTCGGAAAGGAATTGAGATAACTCATGTACCTGCTCAAGCGTCACAGATTCTTTATCTCCAATTGTTCCGGAAGGTTCTACATCATGGGCTTGAGAGACAGAAAGCAAGAACCTACAGGCACAGAAAAATTAATATGAGGATGCACTCTAAAACATGTCCTAGCACGCTTAAATGAGTGTCTGAAGTGGGAATCACTGAGTTAAGTGTGCAAAATTTTCTTTTTTAGTCTCTTTTGTCATTAATTTCTCTCCATTCAATGAATATCATTGGGGCTTTATAAACCTTCCGAATATCTTTTCTCTGTTTTGAGTTAATAATTCAACTCTAATTTAGCCGCTGTTTTTGTTGTTTTTGGGCTATCTTTTCCGTCGCGCTGCGTCAATTGGTATCGGAGCCCTTTTCATAAGTTACTCCCATTTTCACTCGGGGGGCGATTTTACTTCCCTTCTGACTGCCTCTCTGGCTGACATCTTCTTATCCTCGACTTCCTCTTTTGCTATCATTAGCCTACTTTCCCTCCTCGCCCTTCATCTCTTCAATGGTTTTTGTTCTGTTTCCCAGGCTAGAGATTGTTTAAGCAAGTAGCAACTTCCATAAATGAAGGTTCTCTTTTCCCAGATAGACCAACAAGTCACAACAGAACACAATACGTCAAGCGAGAACATAAATAAAAGGGCAGCAAGTGGTAAATAGATGTAGGCATGACACCAGAAGCGCAAGTCCAGTTTGAAAGATCACGGTACCTCAGTCTGGAAAATTCTTTCAGAAGTTTCTTAGCGATAGCTCCAGATACAACTCGACCAATGGTTTCTCTTGCTGAAGATCTACCACCACCCTAAAGTCGATAATGAGCTCAATAGAAAATTGGCCAGTATCTTTGTCCTCATCAAATCCAAGCAAATTTCAAGCATCTGCTATGGTGGTGGTACGAAATTACCCCTATTGCTCGGACGCCATACTTCATATCATAAGTTGCATCACATGAGAAAGGTCTATAAGCTAATGACATTTCGTTGTAGTCCTGCAAATTCCAATCCGGAGCAGTTGTTTTTTAAAGAAGGTTCTCAGAAGACTTTTCGACAGAAACTCATAAGAACATTTTCGACGTAATTAGATGTAGCTGACCCAACTACGCAGTTCAACCTCCTTTGGACACTTATTATATCTGTCAAACATATCCTAGCTTTCACATGTGATGGCATAACACTCATGCTATCTTATTCACAAGACTGAACAGATAGATGTGAAAATTGTAGTTTTCCAAAGATCGTGTTTCGTTGTCGATCCTGTTCAATAGTTCCCACAGGAGATACTTACAGAGCCTCTCTGATCATATTAGGACAGATATCATGATCGGTGTCCAGTAGTCACACCTGTACTCAAATAGAATGATTACCTTAATTTGAAGAAGACGCAATCGGCGAATTTCAAGCAGGAAAAATGAAAACAGCATTAAGAGTATCAATGCCATGATTAGGATGAGAGCCAAACCTTCATAGACTCCTGAATATATTTTACAGGTATCCAGACTCCTTCCTTGTGCTAGTCATTCGGCTCTGTCAGGTCTCCTGCACACAACACAGGGAAGTGAACAGTCAAACGTTGGCGATTCTTTCAAGAACTCATAACATTAACCGAACCATGCATTCCTCTACTGTGGACAATGTGAAGAGACCAGGTTTATGTAGATAAGAATGCGATTCGACACAGTTTTGATCTGTATAAGCGATCAGGACACAGCCAGCTATCAAGGAGACAGAACCTTCTGCCAGATCAGCTTGGAGTCAGCTTCCGAAAGCAGCATTCTAGGGGACACCCGTCGATGATACAACCAACACCGCTCCCGTGGACTCGCCAACGTGGTGACGCGGAAGAGAAATTCCCAAGGTATTCCCAGTCGCTCGTACCTCTGCGACAAAAGCATTCATCAGGTCGATTCCTAAACGGCAGGCATCTCACACACTAATGAACTCGTTGGAATGAAGATCAATTTCAGAATGAGCACATGCGCATCTACTCAGGTGCTCCAGGCAAAAATAATTTCCTATAGATCAAGTACATCGAATGCAGTCTGTTCGATTCAACCACGAATCTTGGGCATCAGAATGAGCTTCTCCATTATACATATGCTGGTGTCGAATGTCTAGCTTCTTGCCCGAGTCTGTATGCATTATTAGTTCATTATCAAGCGGTTCTAATCGATTTCGAACTTCTTCGCAAGATTATGCTGAAGAACGCAGGTTAACCATCCCGCAACCACATCGAATGAGCCGACATGAATTGGTTAACGGACTAAACAGTGACTAAGTTGGTCATTAGGTGCACCCAAATCAGTCGGTGACCACCATCTTCATCTAGCTTGATGTTCCTACCTACATATAGAGTCGTTCGTATTATTTGAGGGTAAATTTGGGGACGAGAGGTCTAATTTTAACGGACGACATAATAGATGGACTAACTTTTCTTTCATCGTGTTTATTGCATTTGCTGTGTGCTTGCCACTTGTGACATGGTGCTCTAGTAGGGGTGAGCAGTTCCAGTTCCATACAGGTTCTACCTGGAACCTAGAACCTACCCGTCTCTACAAGTTCCAAGTTCCACCTAGGTTCCACTCAGGTTCCATATGTATTTTTGGTTAAACGATATAGTGAATAATTTAATGACCATCGCCTATTGCTAAATTCACTGACCACAAACTCATATTTAGAAACGAAAAATATGAAACATTAACAAAGTAAAAGTCTTAATGATAAAGTGGTTCCGGATTACACACTCAGCATTGATATTATGAAATACTGCAGGATGACGCAAAGAGATATATCCAGAAAAAAAATATAAAACTTGCTCTAGGGTCCAGGTTCCAGTTCCAGGTTCCACCTACCTAAAACCTGGAACCTACCCGTCAGAGCAGGTTCCCTAATTTTTGGAACCTAAAACCTACCCTCCATACCTTGGAATCCTGGAACTGATCGGTTCCATCGGTCCGGTTCTTCAGATTTCAGGTTCTACCCTGAAACCATGCTCACCCCTACCTCGTAGCATTGTGCACATTTGCCTTTATTTTATTTTATTTTTTATTTGGATAGGAAAGTAAAAGTTACAAAAATTATTGTACCACGCCGATTTTAGTGCGAAAGTTTCAAAAAGCGTTACTTTGATTCCAGGACTTTTACGACCGTAGGTAACTCTTAACTGCTAAGCTTGGCTGAAGAATTCGACGATCATTGTTTTGGAATAAATTGTCCAACGGGGCTTGCCAAACCATTTAAAAGGTTTTTTTTTTTGATAACCGGGTGTCCAGCCGTGCCGGCGAGCTTACGCTCAAACCGACGGCGACCGACTAATCCCCGGGGAGGCACCGCAGGACCCCACCACCACGGAGCTCCGGTAAGACACCTGGCACCCAGGATCGTGCTTTCCACGTGAGCCTATTCGCTCGAGTCGAGACTCGAACTTTCGACCTGCAGCCGTGTAATCACCCAACCACTGGGCCACAAAGCCGGTGGGTTTTAAAGGTTGAGTGCTGTATAACTTTATATATTGTTGATTTAAATGGGTTCGGCATTGGCAGTCACAACTGAGTATTTATCATGAAAATCACGTGACATAGAATTATCTAACAGTTAAGTTATCGGAGTCTCTAAGCGAACGATTTTGAAGTTTAGGGAATCAAAATCATCTTTCGTAAAAGCTTTCGCACGAAGGCTCCGTCTCGCGGAAAATGTGACATTTTGGAAAATATTTTTTAGGGAGTCGTTTTTCCAAGGAAAACGAAATATTTTCCGATGTGTAAGCTGAACTTGAAAATGAATTTAAAAAACCTGACAATTTTTTAAAATTTTTAAATTTTTTGTTCTCTTTTTTTTTTTCCCTTCTTCTTTGGCCGGTTGCGACCATGACAACGGCCGTGGAGGCTCAAGCTTGCCGATCTGGCCAGCTCGACTCAAGAGAGCTTGAAACTCATCGGACTTGCTAGATCTGCGAGCTAGAGCCTCATCGGCCGTTGCTGTGGCCTGTGATCGGCAAGGAAAAATAAAAATAAAATAAAAATTAAAAATAATTTAAAAATAACTTTTCAAAAAGAGACTAAAAATTAAAGTAAAAAAAAATTAAAATGAGTATAGAGAGAGAACATACTTGGTCCGGTGAAAGTAAGAGGAAGGAAAATGTTTTTCTTGACTAATTTATTTTTCTACGAATCAATTCGTAAAAAATTTCCTTAAATTTTTTTTTCATGGAACGAATGGAACCTAAACTTCACGTATAGTTTTTGTGACGTTAGTAATCTTACCTCATTTAATTTTCTTAGTACAATTTTTGATGTGGCTTGATTGCCACTGCCCAGGGAAACCAATCTCCTTTTGACAGGACATAAAACAAAAAGCTGATGCTGAATTATTAGGGGTGAGCATGATTCCAAGGTAGAACTGGGAACCAGGGAACCCGGACCGCCGGTTCCCGTTCGGTTCCAGGTTCCAATGAGCCAGTGTTTTTCGATTCCCGTTTCCATTTTCCTAGGAACCGCCGGTTCCAGTTCCTGTTCCCGGTTCCTTGTGGAGACCGAACCGAAACCGGAACCTGAACCGAACCGGAAAACAATTCAGTGCTATAGATTTTTCAAGTCAAACTTTAATCACCTTACTACTTCCTTATTCTCTTATGATCTTAGAATTGTACACCTATTCACCAGTGTTTTTCATCAATGTCAATCGTAAATATTAATACTTTCAATGAAAAGGTTTTGGCATACTTTTTTTCTCCAAATATTTTCATATTTTGGAACACTATCCGAATGTCCAAGCCTAACTTTGAAGTATTATGGGTTTTCTTCTTCCTTATTTTTTTTAGCATTTATGCAAGAGGAAAATTCTAATTCAAAAGATAAATTTTAATCTTTGGCAATCACAAAGCTTCTTGATTTCTAACCACCGCATCCCCAAACTGATTAATTTCTCTTTCACTCGTCTAAAGTTTGACTTGAAAAACATCTATAGGCCTATCAATGAAAAAAATAGTTGGTGGTAGCTTGAAATTTTTTGTTGTTGCCCTCATTCTCATTTTGTTTAACTAATTATGAAAAACAAATAGAGAACTAATTGAAATTGGCAGGTTCCCGGGTATCCCTGGAAATCGACCCTGAACCC
>JAGVVM010001996.1:0-38538 GCA_019149425.1 Psidium friedrichsthalianum
GGCAATTCAGGACCCTGGCACTCGCTATCCTCCGAATAGCACATGTGCACGTGCGGTGGTTGCTCATTTAGGTGCAAGTTAAAGGACTCTGCGTAATGTCGTGATAAGTTCTTAGCCTAAGTGAGAGTTTGCAAGTCAGAAAGAATATTATAACTAACTGTCCGTATTGTTTGTTCATGAGCCGATTTTGATCTTTCGTTGTGTAACATTTTCATGGAAGAGATGACCAGTCGTTTCCAAACGAGAGCCTGTTCACAGTGAGTGAAGTATCCTCATTTGAAGAGACCCACCTAACTTCTAGACCTAAGCTCTCATGCGTGCACCACACAAAATAGGTGGCCAGAGTACCGTTGCCGCGGCGTAAGCAAGGCAGCAGCAAAGCAATTGTAGACATAGAGTTGGTCAAAAAAGGAAGCATATGCCAAACATTTTGGCGCCTTTAATGATTCCAAGGTGGTCAAAACACACAGAAAATCAACAAGATTAGGCCAAAAGAATTATGAAGGGAAGCCTACGAGATTACCAACCCCCGTAGCCCCCAACTGCTTTTGGCTTAGCCATGTGCTTCTCTAGCTAATCTTGAGTGTTGTTTGCTCGGACGTATCTTTTCAACTCTTCACTAGCTTATCGGATTCTTTCCTAGCACACACGCGTGCGCCCACACCTTGCCTGCATAAAATTTACAACCTTTTGCGCGTCCTATCTTCTGCAATGCGTCGCCGCCCCGGATTACCTTTCTTTTGACCAAAAAAAAAAAACTAAAACAAATTATTGTGAGTTTATTGGCAATCATGTACCTAAATTTAAAGGAGGACTATAATGTAGGAATTGGGCAGAATGAATTTAATGATTTTCCACCCACTCTACCAGAAGAACCTAATCCTACGTTGCAAAGTTTATCTGCGTGCACAGCCACGTGAAAGGGGAGGACAGTGAATGGGCTCATTGGGACTGCAACTTTTTCCCGAGCCAATTGTCATATTTTGTAATCTTTTGGGCCAAATCATAAATAATGAAAAGAAAAGTATGGACAGAAAATTAGGGCATGGCCATTCATGTCTCTCAGACATTACATGCCCCCATTTACAATTACAACCATTTACTATTATGTTTCTTTCTTCTGTACTCTTCTACTTCATGCATATGCTCATTCTAGTGGATGCTGAACGCCCCCATCAAAGTCTCCATGTGGGTGTCTTTTGACGTCTCATTTACATCTCTCTCTCTCTCTCTCTCTCTCTCTCTCTCTCTCTCTCTCTCTCTTCCTTTGGACTTTGGACTTATTTGGATCTCATCTTGATGCTTTCATTTTTCCTGATTGAGGAAACCCAGCAAGTTCTTTCCTTTATTCTTTGTTTTTTTTTCCGGGCCATATGGAAAATAAGTTTTATTTCTCTAGAAGTAAATGCTCATTGCTTAGATATTCTTCCTTTTAGCAAAATTAACAGAAAAGGCTTATACTCTTCCAAAATAGGCGTATATAATTTATATCGGGCTTTTAGTTTGCATAACTTTCAGGAGAGTTTGCTCTCACAGAGAACGAGACATGTATCATCTGCACAGCTCTAGTATTTCATTAAATATCGCGAAAAACGTGTATAATTTCTCCACAAATGGCATGAATAGACACATCGAGATTTTAACTATCATGTGGCAATCAAGTCGTTCTCTATGTATATTGTAAGCAAAATGAATAAAATTATATACTAGAAAGTATTAAGTAAACCATAACATCTCGATTTTTTTTTTAGTCAACTTCACCATGAAACCCACCTTTGAAATTATGTTATTGTTAATTGAATTTAAGAGCTTCTTACAAAATGCTCATATGTTGTGATTCCATCTTTGAATTAGAAACTTCTCTTGTAGATAGAATGCTCAGAGTTAATGACCACCAGGCGAATAGCTCCAATAAATACCATATGATCATCCCTACCCCCTCTTCCAATCCTCCATCAGATGCCACTGAGAAGTTCCCCATCACCAATGAGTAAGTAACTAAAAAAGAAGAGGGTCCTATCAAAAAGAATAAAAGCAAAACATCTGAGAAATAGAAGAAAGATTAAGCTTCATTTGGGAGAAAAAAACAAGAAAGGGAAAAGAGAAAGCAATTATATCATCGAGTGCAAAGAAGAAAAGTGGGGGACAAGACAAGAATCGTTGCATTTTCTGATAAAAAAACCAACATGGATGATAGAAAGACAGATGGACAACACCTCCATGGTTTTCTGTCTATTTTGTTGATGAGAAGTGTCTGAAGCAGAGCTGCAAGACAAAAGAAAAGAAGCAGCCGTGCATGTCGACCAGCAAAAATTTTAAGGACGTACTGCCATAAGTCCCCCATCTCATGATATCTCCGAACCCTAAGTCCATGCATGGGAACATGTACATTGTTAGTGAGTGTCTCCTTTTCTAGCTTTCTTTTTTTTTTCAAAAGAAGGCATTCTTTTTCTTGATAATTACACTCTATGGTCGAAATTATGGTGTGTAATTCATACTTTTCATCGATAGGAAAGCATGAGGTCTCATAAATAGCTGCTGCTATATATAATCATTTTCTCTCGAAATTGAGAATTGTAACAAAGAGGTGTGATGTATTAATTATAATAGGATCATTTGCTAGGTGTAGCGCTATTTTAAAGATGAACCAGGATAAAATCTTATATGTTGATTTCTTTTTTTTGCTTTTACTCCTTACTTCGAGGTGGTTTGTATGCCCAATCCTAACAGAAATTCCTTGATCTACAATTTGAATTTGAGTAGCATCATGGGCCCTCTTCCCGTCCAACCGACAGCATTTGCCTTTATCCTAATCGCAACCTTGATTAGAGAAATTGATGTTGAGAATAAGAAATGTTTTTTAGAAAATAGGATGAAAGAATCGGAAGAAATGAAATTAGGCTTTAAAGTATTATAACACTCTATTTAAGGAATTATTTGCAACACAGCGTTGCTCATGGTTACTAGCAAAAATCCTCCATATACAATAAAGTTATGGAATAAGAATATCATATAGCAATTCTGATATTTGTTCAAAAACTCAAAAAAAAAAATGGAAAAGATGGTTGTATCTCTTTAGAAAGAAAAACGAAAATGTAAGTTGAAGTAAACGAATATTGAACAAAATCATTTGATATAAAATAGTGAAAAGAATATAGCTTTTTGGGTCGGAATAGAATACAACTCTTCATGTTTGAAAGCTATAAATTTAGGACACAATTTTTCATGTTCGAAAAACTGTTAATTTTGAAGAGTCCGAAAACTATCATGCTTGAAAAATTGCAACATTTCAAAGTTGTAAGAGCGCCTAATAAAAATTAACGAATAACTGTAGCTCCTTTATGACTATTTCACTAGCACACACCAGTTACTTTGTAACTATTAAATTAGAAACTTAATAAATAAATAAAATAATCCTTGATTAGTGTTAATTCTAATTCATGGCCGCGAAAGCATATCAAGAGATAAGTGTGCTTAATAATTGCGTGCCTGTCATTACAATAGGGTCTAGCTCACTTAGAGTGCATTTGATTTAGCTTTTCAAAGGGCTTTCGACTTCTAAAGTCCCTTGGAGAAATGCCAAGGTGTTTAGCAAGCCTTTTCAAAGGTCATTGGGCCAAATGCCCGCCTTAAGAAGGCTGAAAGCTCAATGCTAAAAGAACCAAAATTGAGCTTTCGGTATTTTCAAAATGTTGAAGGCCTCATTAATGAAGTTGAGTGGATTACCTATTTTATTCTCAAACCTTACTGAAATTCCATTTTTACCCCCTTTAAAAGTGAAACCCTAATCGCTAGTTGCTGTTCATCTTCTTCAATGAGGTCGCCTGAGTCATTATGGACTCATTGATTCCGTTCAATGCATCGAATCACACATTTGCATTTTTTCAAAGCCACTTAGGTTAAGGACTTTTGCATTTGGTTAAAATCCATTTTCAAAATTGAACCAAACCCAAATTCACTGTCTTCATTCACTTACATAATGATTCATATTCTCCCATCTTTGACAAGAAAAAGTACACAATTTTGTTTCTTAGGGTCATTTCGATTTGCCTAGGTCAGTAGAACTGTGGAATAGGACGAAGAAGAGAGGGATATTTTAAGGTCAGAATGTACTTCAGATCTATACTAGGCCCCGTACAAAGTACCACTTTTTCGACTCAAACGGAGGCATAAATAGCTTTTGTCATCCCCTATTTTTAGGAATTAAATGCTAGAGAGAAGAACTTAAAGCAATGGAGTTTTTTTTTTTTTTTTCTCTCTTGGGGCAAATGAAGCATCAGCTTTGCTTGAGGGTCTACGTTCTGAAGTAAGTGCATCGAATTACCAAATGTTTAATACTGAAAACAAAAGGCATATAACGTCGGACGAGATGTTAACTAGATAAGAAACAGAAAGAGTTCTCGAATTGCAAGAGTGAAAAATCTAAACATTCGCGACGTTTTGTAAATTGTTGAAAATTTAAACAATTGTTAATTACCAAATGGAGGCTCGCTTATGCCCCGTGTAACACTAGACATGTTTGACCGCGATAATCTCCTTAATTAAATACTAAATAGCTTTATCGGTATAAGCACAGCCATCCTTGATCAAATAACCGAGAAGCAATATGGTTCCTTTGAATCCTAGTCAATATAAATACTAATGATAATAAAATAATAATAATAAAGTGGCCCAGCACTATACGAAAAAGAAAATTGAAAAATGAAAATATCATGACAGGTCACATGATGAAGTTGGTCGTCCATGAGGAGGAGGCAAATGTCGAGGATCGGGTGGACAATTTGATATCGAGCCCCGGTGCAAGGTGTGCACCATTTTGCAAGCTAAGCAGACAAAATTTCTCGGATTTATTCCTACGTTGTTTTCACAAACTTTTTTATCTCATTTGACATGAAATGGGTGGTACGTGACGTTCAGATGTCGCTGAAACCCATGCTTCTTCTATTATCATCACAAGGAGTTCAAACCCATGGTGCTCCAATTCAGCTTGCTCGTAGTTCGGTGTATCGATCTAGCCGATTTGATTCTCCTCTACTGTAAGATCTTCACGTGAAAGAAAATTTATCATTTCATGGGTAATTCGTGCCGTCCTTGTGTTCTTAATTTAGGATTAGAATGTCCATTTCGCGATTGATTTTGAGTGATCCGTTGAATGTCAAATTGATTCGTGAGGATTTGATGCCGAAATTTGCCAATTTCGCCGAGAAATAAAAAAAAGGAAAGAAACTTTCGGCCTTAAGAGCAAAAGTACAATCTTTTTCCCCCTTCCCCATTTTTACTCTCGTCATCAATCCGCATCTAAAAGACCAAAATTGAACAGAAGCTAAGAACTGATTTGAGTTAGCGCTAGCGAGCTACCGAGTTTTTTCTTCCCCCTTTCTTAGGTGAGATTATTTCCTACTGGACGGCGAACTACATCATGTGCCGGTAAGCGGGTCCGCCGCAGTGGTCGATCAAGAACTCGTCGGCTCCGCTCGTCATGCCGAAGACGGGACCTTGACCGAAGTACTGCTGGTGATGCGCCCTGTGGACCTCCTTTTGCCTCCGGAGCTCCACCACCTTGCGGTGCGAATTCGAGTGCTTTGTGGACACGAAGGTCGGGCTCGCGGCGGGCCGATACTCGGGCACCAGGCGGCCCGACTTGTACCGGACCCCGCAGGCGTTGCACAACGTCTTCGGCCCCATCGGGCCGGTCCTCCACTGGGGCGTCTTCTCGGACGCGCAGTGGAGGCATCTCCGGGGCGCCGAGTCCGGAATTCCGTCCGTGCTCTCCCGTTTCTTCATGGACGACGGGGCGGTGGTCTTGGGCGGCTTGACGGGGGAGACGTGGAGGAGGCGGGTGGTCCAGTCGCAAGGGGCGGCGCGGGACCGCTTGCTCCGGGACCTGGAGGGGAGGGGCGTCTCCGGGAGGAAAATCGGGGGGCCGGCATCGGCATCTGCTGCGGCGGGCTTGAGGTCGAGGAGCTCGGGCCGGGCTAGGGGGTCGGAGCAGGATGATTCGGGCGTGGGCGGTTTGGATCCGGGAATGAAGTGGAGGGGCTGTTGGAGGTTTTGTTTAGTCGAGAACGAGTCCTCCACGAAATTCGACAGCCATTCAAGCTCGGCCAAGTCATCGTACTGCAACAACGACAAAACCATTAAGAAAAAGCTCGATCCCCCGCCATTTCAGCTCTTTCAGGTAATTTTCTTACAATGATCATTCATAGATTTCAAATTTCAACCACAGGATCGAGTCACATTTATCAATCAATCAATACATCTGCAACGGCCAACTTTTTTCATTTCAAAATCGGAAGGAGCTGCAGTCCTGATTATTTCTCTTCTGTGATTTCGGCCATAATGAAGACGTAAATCCCTGCAGAATGCAAACTTCGATTCGATAGAATTAAGATGCAGAACATGGCCACAATCCCGGTGCGTGAATTCAAACGAAAAGACGGAATTGTTACGTGGATGTCACGCTTTTTTTTTTTTTCTCGAAACTCGTCTGTTTACTGATCCTCCCGTTCTGAATTGAATTTGCAAACGGGAGCAAATACGATTCGCAATTAGACGTAAAGCTGGAGACATTTTTTCGTACCGGAACGCAGAGCTCGCCGGCGATGCTGGAGTCGCCGAAGCTCCGGGACCCGAAGCTGCCGGACAAGTTGTTGTCGCCGCAGGAGATGGAGGAATTGCAGCTGTCCACCACGGTGACGGTGGAGGAATCGGCCGAGTTGGCGCCGACATTGTCGAAGAAGCCGTCGGTCATCACGGCGTCGTCCTCGTTGGAGAAGTCGAGGAGGTCGTCGACGGCGAATTGCTCCCCGCCCTTCTTCTCCGGGGAGAACTCGCCGGGATAACCCCCGACAAAGTACTCCGACACCTCCATCTTCATCTTCCCAACGAAAGCGTGTAAATCCTTCGGAGGCCACGCTCAAAGTGTAGAGAGAGAAGGTCTGGTCTGCGAGTTTTCACAGAGAGAGGGAGGGAGGGAGGGAGGGAGGGAGAGAACGAAGGTGAGCTGTGGATGGAGAGTGAGAGCGGAGGAGAGGGTTGGGTTTTGAGGAGGGGGAGGGAGGGGCAAAAGTGTAAATAACGAGAAAACGCCGGGGCATCTTTTTGCATGCAGAGTTGGGGTGATTAATGTCATTAGGGGGAGTGACTTGCAGGTTCTGCAAAGTTAATTAATTAAACAAATTAATTTCCTTTTTTTTTTGGCAAGTGAAGGATTAATTATTGAGACAGGCTTTATTTGAAAAAATATATATAATTTTTCCTTTTTTGGGGGACTGGTTTTGAGTTAATGCTGTCACAAGTTGGCAAAAGGATTTAACCTTTGACCGGAAAGGAAGGTAATGTGATATTCAAAGGTGGAATCCCTTATTGCCCAATTAATTCACCGAAAGTCAATGGGTTAAAATTAACGATATAGCAAAGTCACTCTTATTTATTCTGCTCTATGCATGATTGCTCCCCTAAGTATCATTAGCAATCGTTCGTAATCACGAAAGCAAGATCGATTCAATACGAAATCGAGGGAAAACACGTGGCTTAACTTAGATGGACTCGAAACGAAGTAATTGTAACATGGGTCCAATCAGTTGTGTTTATCGATACGTTGGATCATTTAGAGTAGCGACATTAAGTTCATTAATCAATCAAATTATGAAAATGTTGAATTCGTTGGTTGATAGTGACTTTTTTGCTGGTGTGTATTTCATTTATGATTCCAGTATTCCCAAATCAAGGTTCCTTAATATCTCATATGTAAGGACATGTTGTATATTAACTGAGCAAGAATAGCAAAACATTGCTTTCGATCGATACGCTTTCCATGCAGGATTGCTATTGGGTCGGGGATATTTGCAAGTAGCTTTCATGTTCAAATTACTCCCCGCCGACATTGATAGTGGTTTAAAAATGATTAATTTTAGCAAGCTGTCACCGTACAGCAATGATAGCAGTAGCTGCCTTCAAGAAACGCTGAGTTTCAACTGAACTACCTGAAAGAGACTGATGAGAGACTGGGAGTAAGAGTAGGAGGCATTGCCGTCGTCATCCGGTAAAGCTAGCCATTAATTGTGTGATTAAAAATTAATGCCAGCTAATTAATTAAATACTGTTTGAAAAAAAAATGGAAAAGTGATGTTAAATATGAAAAATGGGGGAATTCAAATTCAACCCCTAAAGAATCGATCCAGCAGGTTTTGTCGCTGGGGGTGTTTCCGCCAATTGCGTCCAAGTTTACAGCCGGATTCCTCTGCTCCACAAATTTATAAGAATTCCCATCTCGGGACTCGTGTAATATTTCTTTTTTCCTTTTTTGAATTTTTCTGAAATTCGTTAATCTCTCTGACTTTTTATTTTAAAAAATTAATGGAGAGAAATTATTTACTTGATTAACTGTACCTTCTGACCGCCTCCTGTGGTTGTGGCCCAATCATGCTGCTTTATTATATTCCCTAAGCCACGTTTAGGCACGATGCTTACAGCTCAAACTAGGTTATGACACAGTTAGAAACAACGGTCGCGATCTCATCCACGTGGCTCCATGGGGATGGAGATTCTTAAATCTTCTTTGCAGCCTTGCAAGAATTACGGCAAGAACCTCATCCCATGATCCTAGGAATCTTCGCTTCTGGGATGAGCGAAAATGGAGTGGAAAAAGTAGAAAAGGGAAAAATTGGTGCAACTTTCGTGATTTTAGAGTGCACGAAAGACCGCCCAACGTAGGTTTTGGTATCGAGCGATTATTAATATTTGTTAAATTTCATACAATTGGAGATGTTTTTGTGGGGGAAATTATACTGTTTCTGCGGATAAATTTATTTATTTTTCATTTCAACATTTCAAAATGATTATGCAGTATCATTTGGAGAGGTGCAAAAGTAGCTCAAATAGTGTCTTTTAATTTATTAAATCACACAAATATAATATAGTTTTTCGTGAATGAGATAGAAGAGGCTAACGCAACAACATAACTCCCTGGTTACTTCTCCTTGCAGAGTCTTTTTAATCGGTGGATTGAATGTAATGATTGAGTTGAAAACGTGTTTTTATTTCGATACATTTACAATAAAATCCCACGTGGGGAGAGATTTAAATGTCTCGAAACCAGTCTTTCGCTTTTTAAGATAAAAATTTTCCTATTACAAAATATATATGTATATGTGTGTGTGTATAGAATGACTTTTGTAAGTGAGGGAATGAGGTTGTTGTGAGTGAACATACACACATGACTTTGTTTTGAGTTGGAACCATTAACTTTGTCTTAGTTATACCTATCAATATGGGTTATAAATATATTTTTAATACTTTGAGTGGTTATATGGGTTAATTATATTGAAAAAATGAATTATAAGTGGATTTAAACATAATACGCATGTAAATGAATTATAAGTGAGTTGTAAATGGTTTGTAAATGAATCATAAATGATTTTGTAACTTACTGAGACTCAACTCATATGACTCTCTCTCTCTTCATTTTCTCTTGCCATTTATTTCTCCTCATGAGTCTCTTTAATCAATAGATTAAATGTACCAAGCTGAAAGCGCATTTTTATTTCGATACACTTCCAATAAACGTTCACATGGGGAGATTCTCTATTACAAAACACATATATATAAAAGAATGATATTTTTAAATGAGGGAATGCGGTTGTTATGGGTGAATGTAGAGATTTTTTTACTTTATTTGTAACCATTGACATTGTCTTAGTTGAACGAGAGAGATGTAAGTTGGACAGACTTGCTTAACTTATACCATGGTTATGGTCAATATTATAATTTAATTGATATGTCTCAATTGAATCGTAGGATGAATGCTGTTGCGAACTTGCGATGGGGACCAATCATAGGGAGGAGAAATACAAATGTGCTAATCCCGAGGTTAATTGATTCTAGCAATTGGATAAGGTCATTTTGGCATTAACATTTTACTCATTACCCTAATCAACCCCATTAACTTATATATTAATTTCTTGATTTTCGGAGTGAAGATAGAAGGAGAGTCGCCCAACATCATCCTTTTATTATTATTTTATTTAATTTCTTTTTCCAGCCATTCATTAACTTTTCCAAGTGGAAATATCGTTAAAAGGGGCGTCGTGGGGTGGGGTCCACCCAGCACGTGACGAAGGTGGAGGTGGTGTCAGCGATCATGTGATGTCTTCGTTAGGTTCGTTCTTTTTTTAAGCGCTAAAAAAAGAAAGGGAAAAAAAAAAGGAAAGAAAAAGAAAAATCAATGGAACTCAAAAGACCAAAAAGCCCCGAGGAGTCCCGTCAATTCCACGCGTCGGCAACCTGATTGGTGGTTGCCCACTTTCCCGTTCGTGCTTCCTCGCACGTGCGTTGTGCTCTCCATGTCTAGACGATGTTTGCTCGAACATGGGCGCACGTGCTCGGTACTCACGTGAGTGTCACGTGATATCATTGCTGCCCATTTAGAACGAGCCGAGCCGAGCCGAGCCGAGCCCGGCCCGTCCCGGCCGGAGCTAATGGCGCTCGAGATATTTAAAAGTCAAGAGCTACTTTAAGCTATTTAGGATGTCAATATTATCTAGCATGGCTAGGAAGCACAAGCGAGACTCAGCGGCGAGCGTCGTCCATAGTTTTTTTTTTTCTTTTCATAATGCTCGAGAGATACATAAAAGACTTTCAAGAACATATCTACCACCGTAAACAATCAGCGGTCAATCACTAGATTCATTGATGAGCACACGTTAAGATATCCGATTTCATTTACAATGACTTGCGATGCACATTTAAGTTCAAAGTCCTTATTACCGTGGTGTAGAGATATCAACATTAATATATTAATCATAAATCAAATACATGAAAGGAACTCTCAGATATATACTTAAGTCTAATTCAAGAGAGTAAAGCCCCCTGATCTTGACCTAAATCTAGATCGAGAGAGAAGAATGACATAATCTTAGAGAGATTGTTGTGCCACGTCACGAACATCCTCCTCAGTAGTTGCTAACTGGATGAATGACTGAACCGGTCTTTACGTTCACCCAAAATCAGCTGCATAAATTCATTCACTTTCATGAGCTCCCGAAGAGAAAAGAAAATACAATCAAGCATAGAAAAAGAAAATTAGAGACTAAAGCGGGCTCTCAGCTTTTAGTTTCTCAAGCTGATAGCCAATAGGAGAGCTTCAAAATAGGGAAGGGTTTTTGGGGGAGAGGCATCGTCCATAGCCTCGATTCTATAGTGAATTGGAAATTTGTTTTGTCCTTTAACCGAAAAAAAAAAATCGGATAGACATACATCACAAATTTAGGACTATATTGTAGACAATTTAGGTGCTCGACCTTTGACAATTTTGAGTTGCGGTCTTAAAAGGCTGGCGAGGGCCAAGACCCCTTTCTCTCCGTTCATGGAAAATTTTCATCACGAAAATCAAGTCGTCGATCTATTGAGTGCCATGACGGGATGAAGCTACTGTATATTCATGTCGTGCATGCCATAAGCAGTTTACCCTACACGAGTAACTGAAAGTGACGATCCTTCCATTTCGTGAATTATCTCCTAATGGTACGAGACGAAAAGAAGTACGAAAGAGCAACTAATCCGAGCCGAAATGATTCCGCGATTGCTTTGATAAGTGTAACTAAGGAAACAGAATGATCTAATTTTTGTTCGTGAATTTTCCTCTTTCTTTTATGGAAAGGATAGTGGACTCGACAGATGACCTGCATTTAAATGTTTGGACTGAGGTTCCCATTCAACAACCTTAGCTGGACATGATTCCCGGGATCATGTGGGGGCGCACGTTGTGTGTCCAGTGGACTTGCCCCAAGTTTCATGACCAAAGGGAGACATTTTGACAATCATTTTTTCCATTCTGGATTTACCAAATAAAAAAAAAAACAGAAAATTAAAAATGGGCCGGGTCAACCCGATCAATCTTCAGGATATAAGAATCGGGTTTCTCAAAGGAGGCCCGGTTTTGGAGCCCGTCCAGGATCATGATTGATGCAGAATTTGCAGGAAGCAACTTCTTCACATTCAGAAAGAATTGCAGAGGCTGGCCTTGTTCAGCAGGGGTCTGATTGATTAGTCCTGTCCTTCTTGAGTCATTTCCATTGGTGTTCGGCTCGCGCGAATATAATATGCTTAAATTGCGATTTGTGTATAATCGGGTCGATTTCGAACTCTACGTGCTGCCCGGTCGTATCAGTATACTGGTGTTGTTGGAATTGATCCGGATGCTCTAGAGTTTGAACATGTATACTTAAAAGTTCTTTCAGTCCAGTCTCCATACATTCACACTACAACTTCCATCATGTCAAAAAGAAGAAGGTTGTGGTGGAGCGGATCTTTGGTCGTTTGAGTTAAAACTTCTCTATCTCTAAGTACTTTTTATTACAAACCGGCTTATCGAGACCATTCCCCATTATCGATTATTTTTCGGCATCTGGATATGGCGAAGAACATCTCCGGAGTCCGTTGCTTCTGCAGTAGATCGTCTTGTTTCAGCCGGTTTCTTGTGGCGAGATGTCATAGCGTGCCAATTTCTGCAGACGCATTTTGACTATCATCTTCAGATTTCATCAAGTACACACCGCCCACATCGGGCGGTACCCCATTCTCATCTTCAAAGACATTGCCTTCGTAAGCCACTGCCCCTCCATCTTGAGCTTCTCCATCGCCGGTTCTTTCTACAATCAACGCAAAACCGACGCTCCCTTCACCAATCAGACCCTCCCTTGCCTCTCTCATCAGCTTCTCGGTCTTTTCGCCATTGCCAGCTATATCATTGCCGCTGCGGTAAGGATGTACGAGACCTCCCACCATGAACCCGAGATTCACCTTACGGCCTAAACGCAGCAAGCCCGAGTCTTGGATGCTGATGTTCTCCTCGTTCTGGCCATGTCTTTGATCGTCGAACTGATGATTGATCTGAAACAGCAGCCAGATACTAAATGCCATGGCCAAAGCAAATTGGAGTAGTCTCCTAGATTGTGTTGTCCTTTGTCCGTGATTGTTGCCGCCAGATTGGTAGCCATCATGTTCCGTTCCTTCAAATATGAATTGGATCACTGGAAACAGATGCACAATTCCCGGAAAATTGAAGTCAACATGACTTAAATGGGCAAAAAAAGGAGTTGGTAAGCAGATGAATCAGACCAAAACAGAAAAACAGATGAGTCAAGACAATCACAAACTTGGGAGACCGACTTCTTAATATCATTTAGGTTTAACAAAACATTAATCTTGTCGACGCCTACCATAAGATAAATCTGTTCATAGCATAACAAAAATCTCTGCAGGACATACTTAATAAGACCTGCTCATACAGTCCTATCCAATGCTCTGACCTTGTGATGAAGAACTTGATAATACACCCGCATGCTTGAATGCTCTCTCTCTCTCTCTCTCTCTCTCTCTCTCTCTCTCTCTCTCACAAATGATCGCAGCAGATTATAAACTGAACAGACATGATATATGATGTTCGACAGCTAACGGAATTTGCAGTCCATAATAGATCAAATTCAGAGCATTTTTTGCCTCTTGAACCCAGGGAAGACCAAAGATGACAACACGTTGATGAGCATGGAAAAACCAAAACCTTATTTCCGCAGCAACTGATCTATCAAATCACAGACAAGAATCCACTTCAAGAAGGTGACAACCGGCATGGTATTACCTGGATGCGCATGCCCTTTTCTGAACAAAAGCGACGAAGCAGGGCTCGAAGAAAAGAACCCTTTTGAGAGAAACGAGAAAAGGCTCGGAAAGTCCTCTGCTTTCTGAATAATGAAGGCAACGCAGGAGAATTTGTCAAGGCGTGGAAAGTCCGGAACGGGGGTTTGAACTTTCGAAGTTCCAAAGAGACGGCTCTGTCACGTAACTCCTTTGCTTCATGCCCCCAGCGTCACGACCTTCTCTCTCTCTCTTATAGAAGCTTTAATTCGATGAAGCAAAGTCAAAGGCAAAGGCAACTTATAAATAGGGAGAGGAGACAGGAGAGCTCTATTTATAGGTTTTTGTTTAGTTCTTTTGAGATAAAAAGATAAAATCAGGTGGGAGATGAGATAAGAACTCCAAGTGGGAAATTTTTTTCAAGACACCAAAAAGACTTTTCTTACTTTGTTATTTGACGGCATGGGTTTTTCAGATCAGATGAACCTCATCATTGACTGCTGTCGCTCAGGCAACAGAGACAAATAACCATAATCCTCCTAACTTGTAATCAACGCGGAATACATTCAATGGAGATTAATGCTTTGCTTTACGAAAATCTCAAAATTTCAAAAATATTTTTCAAAAACAAAATAGTTACATATTTTATAAAAATAAATGAATGAAATTTTTTCATCACTCACGAAGAGGGTTAGGTAAAAATTGTTGCCCATAGTAAAAAATTTTCTGTTGACTAATTTTCCTAAGCTATGTAACAAATCTTTTTGTTATTTTTGTGAATGTGTCTCAAATCTTTTTTTTTTCGTGGAGCAAACGCATTCTAAACAGACTAAAGATGACCAAACTCTGCATATGATTTTGATTAAGTACGTGAGATTAATGATCACTTCGTAGACTTACATGGATACGCATGGTAGACATAAATTAACGTAAGAGTGTTTATTGATCATCTTTAAAAGCCATCACAAGATAAAAGTGAATGAAATTGCTCGATTGGGCGATGAGACAAAACCTTGGTAGATGGATGTGCCCATAAATGACTTTTGGAGATATTATGACTCGTAAACATTTAAAATTCGCTTGTACATGTTGATAGTAAACATACACTCGGACGAGTTGTTTCCTTTGCTAATCATGATGTTGCTCACCCTGCACCTGAAAAGCTCGAGGGTTTTAATAGACAAAAGTCGATGAATGACCCGTCTTGATAATTGTTTCCGTAAACCTTCTTTTGTCGGTGATCATTATTATTCCCGGTTCAGAATGTAGTTATTCGTATAACAATCATTTCACAAAAGGTAATGTGATCTCCATATAAGATCGATGAACACACAAAATCTTTCTCGATATTAAAAATCATTGATTTTGAGCGCTAGGCTATGTGAAGACATCCTATGATCCGACGGCCAGAGAGGATCCACGTGGACAATTTCCTAATTTGGACATTCCCTTGTCACTCCGATGGGTGCAAAACTAAAATATTCTGTCTCTCCTTTTCTCTCTCTCTCTCTCTTCTTCATAAATATTCCAAAACGGAAAAAAAAAAAATTTGAAATCTCTCCGTGAAAAATCCCAATCTCTGCAACCCCAATCGATGATCTAGGCCTTCATGGACGCGGATTCATCATTCCCGACGGAAAAGGTTAGCAATCGCCGTAATTGGTTCTCAAGTTTGGTTTTTTCCTGTTGCACGAGCGGTCTATTCGCGTCAGAACTCAGTGCTTGTTCGTCTGCTTTCCCCTTGGTCTCTTTTAGCTCGATCATTTGCTGGGGCGATCGAAAGTTCCGCCCTTTCGACCTGAATTCACTGTAAAGTCTCTTCTTTTCCCCCCCTCCGATTGGCGCTCTTCTGGCGTATCAGTTGTTGGAGAAAGGGGGGCGAAAACCAGAACTTTAGCGACTTTTTTTTTGGGAGAGACAATCGGAGGATGAAATATGCCAGTACTGCGTCGGCGGCGTGTCCAAGGGCCGAGCAGCGGAAATCAACAGAATTTTGAAGCCGACGAGGGATCGCAACACGGACAAGGAGGCGGCGAGCGGCGGCGGCAGCGGCTGCGGTCGCACAACCAAAGAAGAGCACTCGGCAGGCGAAGGGAGCTGTTGCTGAGAATTTAGCTGCCGTGGGTTGCAGAGGAGGAGAGACAGCATATAGGTTGTTGGAAGTGGGATGAGAACCGCGGCGGTGGTGGTGGAGAGAAGAGAAGGAGGAGGTGGGTGAGAAGGCCAATGGATGAATTTGATAGCAAGGGGCCGAAGCGCTGGGAAGGCACATGCGGCTGAGGAGGAGGGAAGCCTGCTCGCTTCCCGAGAAGGTATACTGCAAATAAGCTTTTATGTGAGATTTTTCCATGGCTTTTCGTTTTCAGCAGAGTGCCGGTGGTACCCGTTTCTTATTGCCATGAATGTGATACTTGATGCTGTGTCTCCTGCATATATGGTCGAAGTAGATGGTTTGTGGTTGAATGATCGACTGCTAGGTTGATCAAATCTGCTGGAATACTTGGTATTGATGGTAGTATCAGATGTTAATGATATGATGGGTAAACAAATTTTGTTAAGTGATAGGATCAACCTTTTAATCCCTTACCCAAAAAAAAAAAAAACACTTTTTTATCTCTTCAGATTGGTGATTAAATTTGCAAATGGTTGAATTGGCTATATCTAACCCCTCACTTCTTGATAGTGAACCTTTTCTATTAATGCTGGGAAACCTAGGATTTCCTCCATGTATGAGCCGGTAGTTTCATAGCACCAGTTTACTTTTGGGGGAGCTTCCGTCGTGTCATGCAACTATCCACATATTTTCTATTGGAGACATTCATAAATTCTATCTAGGTCCAAGTGGTGGTTCTCCTGTGTACAAAATAGACAGAAAATTGGGGAAAAGGTGGTTTTGGCCAAGTCTATGTTGGCCCGCCGCGTTTCTGCTGGAAGTCAAATGATATTACTACTGGGCCAGGAGCTGTAGAGGTGCATATGTTTCTTCATTTTTGATTGCTATAGTGTGCATATCTTTTTCTTATGATACAGCTGACATTTTTTTTTTTTTACACAGGTGGCACTGAAATTTGAGCATAGAAGCAGTAAAGGATGCAGCTATGGCCCCCCTCATGAATGGCAAGTCTACAAGTAAGTATCCTTGTCCTATTATATTATTACTCCTTTCTGTCACATTCTGTTATTGAACTTCACAATTTTCTCTGGCATATATACACAGCACTCTCGGTGGTAGCCATGGTGTACCAAGGGTACACTACAAGGGTCGACAGGGTGATTTCTACGTCATGGTATGCTGCTATTTCCTTTTTGGTTTGCAACATCAGATATTTTCTCCTTTTAAGCTGTAACAGTCTGTTAAGCATATTACTGATTGCCTGTAGGTAATGGATATGCTTGGCCAAGCTTGTGGGATGTGTGGAATAATAATCTCACTCGTGAGTTTGTTCAAAACTATGATCTTGTGGTATCTTTGTTCTGGAATCAATCCTTTTTAATTGATAATGATTGTACCTTTACTCTAGAAATGTCCACTGAAATGGTTGCATGCATAGCCATTGAAGCAATATCCATATTGGAGAAGTTGCACAAGAGGGTAAGCGTTCTGTTGCCAACCTTACGATTGTTGCTTTTAGTATGTATGAGTGAGGTTTTGTCCTGTGTTATTTGCATTGTAGAGGCTTCACGAGTTGACGTGGACGAGTGATCAAGCATTGCATATTTGGTTTTGAGTTTCACTCCATTGTCATTAGCAGACATTTTTGTCAGCTGCTGAGTGTGGATAATATCAGGAATCATTTACTTTCTCCTGTCTGATCTGATATTGCCTGTAGGGTATTAACAACAACCTATCGTGAATAATCTACTGCGAAACATCAGCCTTTTGCCTCTTTATTTTTGGATTATGTACTTTTTGAGAATCTATTCCACCCCCCCACCCCAAAACAAAAAATAAAAAAATAAAAAAATGCCCTTATATTAATGGTGGTCTCATATTTTGGCTCCAAAATATTATCTCTCCAACTATCAGGTACATTCATGGTGATGTAAAGCCTGAGAATTTTCTGCTAGGTCCTCCTGGAACTCAGGATGAGAAGAAGCTATTCCTAGTTGATCTTGGACTAGGTACCTTCTTGAATGCTCATTTTCTGAATTTTATTGTTCCATTAGTGTTCTATAACTGGCTGATGTATAATATTATTTGGTCTATTAGCTACAAGATGGTGCGATAATTCAACAGGTCTGCATGTAGAGTATGACCAAAGACCAGATGTTTTCAGGTACTTGGGGAATAATTGAGTTGTGGGGATAAGATGAATTGATGTAGCTTTGTCTATCAAGCCCTTTAGATCTCTGGTTGTGTTCCCAATTGCTTCTTGCTTCAATGGTGTCTTCTTGGCAGGGGAACTGTGCGCTATGCCAGTGTACATGCTCATTTAGGCAGAACTGCAAGTAGGAGAGATGATCTCGAATCTCTTGCCTACACTCTGATTTTCCTCCTCCGAGGTCGTTTGCCATGGCAAGGATATCAGGTTTGTCTTTCTGTTTCTGGCTGATAGCAATTTGCCTCTCTTTGAGTTTGACAATAGAGCTGATTCTGGTGTTGCCTTTTAGGGAGAGAATAAAGGGTTCCTTGTTTGCAAGAAGAAGATGGCAACATCTCCAGAGACTCTGTGTTGTTTCTGTCCACTGCCATTCCGACAGTTTGTTGAACACGTGGTTAACTTGAAGTTTGATGAAGAACCAAAATATGCAAGATACATTTCTCTTTTTGATGGGATTATTGGACCAAACCCAGATGTCAGACCTATCAATACAGAGGGTGCTCAAAAGGTGGTTTAAAGTTCTTCTCCGTTTGACTAAATCCACATATTTTAGCCTGTTCATTGTTCTTTCAAGTGTCTTGTTTTACCTCTCTCTCTCTCTATCTCACACTATATGTATATAACTGTCTGTTTTGAAGCTTGTAATTCAAGTGGGTCATAAGAGAGGACGGTTGACCATGGAGGAGGATGAAGATGAAGATGGACAACCAAAGAAGAAGGTCCGATTGGGTATGCCAGCTACTCAATGGATTAGTGTTTATAATGCGAGGCGTCCTATGAAGCAAAGGTAGTGGAAATGTTCACTTGAAAAGTTGAACTTTTCCAGTGGCTCGATGTCTTGTTTTTAGATTTCTTTGATTTATTCATCTCTGCTCTGTTTCCTTTTTGTAATGTGCTTTAGTTTTTTGTGGAAAAATATAGACCTTTCAAGTAATAGTATGTGCAGTTTTGAGGTTGAGGGTGTAACCGTTCTCTGTAGGTATCACTATAATGTGGCGGACAACAGGCTCAGCCAGCACATCGACAAAGGAAACGAAGATGGCTTATTGATCAGTAGTGTTGCCTCCTGCCAAAATCTCTGGGCCCTAATTATGGATGCCGGCACTGGGTTTACTTCACAAGTTTATGAATTCTCATCTTCTTTTCTTCACAAGGTTTAGCTCTTTCTTGTAGATATATCTCCCAAAATTTTTTTCCCATCTCTCTTTATTCTCTTGTATAGAAGTGCAATTTCATTGGCGATCGGAGATAATTTACTTACCATGCTTGTCTGTTTTAGGAATGGATAATGGAGCAGTGGGAAAAGAACTACTATATCAGTGCGATGGGGGGATCTGCTAATGGGAGTTCTTTGGTGGTGATGTCAAAAGGTATATGGTTAATATTATTCTCGTACAATCATACCTATTTGAACGTTTGATGACAAATTTAATTTGCTGGCACCAGGTACACAGTATCTGCAGCAGTCCTACAAAGTAAGTGATTCATTTCCATTCAAGTGGATCAACAAAAAGTGGAAGGAGGGTTTCTATGTGACATCTATGGGTACAGCTGGAAGTAGATGGGCAATAGTTATGTCTCGCGGTGCCGGATTCTCAGATCAGGTCTTGTGAATGGTGAAAAATTCTGTTGTTATTTTGCACATGCATATAAGTAGCTAATATAGCCACTTTTTATTCAGGTGGTCGAACTAGATTTCCTTTATCCCAGCGAGGGTATTCATCGGCGATGGGACTCTGGATATCGTATAACAGCAACGGCTGCGACGTGGGACCAGGCTGCATTCGTTCTCAGTATACCAAGAAGAAAACCCACGGATGAGACCCAGGAGACTCTTAGAACTTCTGCTTTTCCGAGCACACATGTCAAGGTGCCTTGTCACAAAACTTTTTAGTTCACATCTCTCGCTGTGTTTTAAGACGTTCTTCCTTGCGCTATTTGCTAACTTGATTGAGTGCCCATGCAGGAGAAATGGGCAAAGAATCTCTATTTAGCATCAGTCTGTTATGGGAGGACGGTTTCATGAACCTCCTAAAATTTTGATCAGAGGAGGGAGGGTCGAGGGTAAGAAGCTGAAGGATCATCGAAATGAGGTCGGGGATGGCAGGGCTACGGAGAATTCTCGATGCGTTTTCCATATTGTTAAGCTGTAGAAAATTTTTTAGCAAGACGCTGTAATTGTCTGTTAATTGGGAGAACTCTGCTAGAAAAATATATAAGACCCTTTAATTGTCTATTAATGGGAAAGACTCTGCTCAATTTTCACAAGTACAAAGAAAATAATGAGCATCTTTTCTTGTTATTGTCAATTTTTGTATATAGAGAGTGGAAAAGGCTACATATCAACTGGGCAATTGGAAAAAAAATTGTTGTATTTTGGTTTCCTACTTTGATGGTATGTATATCTTTTAGTACTGTAGATGACTTATGTTACCTTTTCTGATTTAATGGGATAACTGAGATGGTATGACAGAGTGGTTGTGCCCCATTCATATAATTATTGGAGAAAAGAAGAGGGGATCGAAAGGTTTGAGGGAGAGAAGAGGAAAAGTGTGTCTATATATCACGACATAAATATTCTATTTCGTACTTCCAAATATAAAGAATAGAAGCGAGAAGGATTGCGGTGTGGCTCTCAGGTGTGGTTCTTCACTCCGAACTGGAAATTGGACTGGTTCCCACGGAACCTGGAGCCGGACCGGTTTTCAGGGCTGGCCAATCTGGCTCTCGAGTTGAACCAATCCAGTTGTGCAGCCCTGCTGTTGTTCATACAGCCGCGTCGGTCCGATGTTTTCTAAGCATGAAATTTCAAGTTTGATCGACCCACTGAAAACTTGTTTGCTGTTTGCACACGAGCATTAGGGAATCTACTAGCATGGAAAACCGCATCAAATTATCATCTAAATTGGAATCCCCGAATTCCTACAAGTGTCTGAAATGAATTGAAATAGCCCAGTAGCTATTTGTTGGATCAAGAATATCAACAGAAGTTGCTTGAAGGACCCGCAAGTAGTAAGACCACAGAATGGTCGTTCAGTATTTTACTTCGAGGCGTCATTCCTACCGTAAGATTCAGGGTCAGTTGCAATTTTACCTTAAGTAGGGAAAGGAATGCAGCCATCTCTCCATCAAAGGACATGGGAATCGCGAGCAAGAATTAGGCTGCAGGTCCAAGGAGAGTGAAACAGGAGGTCTTTCTGCTTGTCGAAAACTATAAGCCTCGGAATAGCCATGCTCAGCTCGGTGATTGATGATCACCGAGAACAGGAGAGCACCGATATACCGTTGCCCACCCATTTCGTTCTGACAGTGCATCCTGCTCCTGATGAACATCGTGGACGCAATGACTGCCACGATAACGATCTGGACGGTCTTGGAAAATGCACAGGCACGCGTTTTTCTTTATCAAGAGCAGTTCCTTGTCGAAACAGGCCTTCACTAGCTCCATCCTTGGGACCGAGCATTTCGTGAAGACTTAAGTAGCTTGGTGATTCCTGCTCCTATCGACCGGGGTGAAGAGCTAATTGCCAAGCCTCATGCCGACATGAAATTGCTTGAAGCTGTTCGCGAACTCGATGACTGATATCTACCTGTACAGTTTGGTTTTGTCGAGGTAACCTGTTGTAGTAGCGCACATCAAGCTAGACCATCAGATTCATAGGGGCGACGATATAGCACACGACGTGATGACAATCATCACCTGTACTTGCTATACAGATATGAAAAAGCAGCCTAAGTCTAGCACGGTTTGAACACACTTAACAGCAATTCACATGAAATTCCCGGACACCGACCTGACCTGATTAACGATCACTCCACCCTATAATGACACTCAAAGTTGGAGCACACGATGCAGCAAAAGCTGATAAATTAAGCATCCCATTATTGCTGGCTCTTGTTTTTTAAACTCTCGCAAGAAATCAGCAGTACTCTTTCTCTCAGGGAACCTGAACCCGCATCACTTGAAGAACTCTAGACACGTTCTCGTGGTCACTGGCAAACAATCTGGCCTTCTGATAAGAGAATTATATCATCAAATGAATCGAACATCTCCGGTGCAGGTTGCAGCAGCGACATCAAGATTGAGGCATCGGTGAGATGTGCCGCTTGTTGCAGGCATTTCGCAATTTGGTATGTCGTCGAACTATCAAGGCCAATTGATATCCCATCCGCGAACAATGCTCTTGTAGGTCCTACAATCATGAATTTGAGCATATTTGTTACTTCTTCCATGATAATCTTACAAGGCTCGTCGTTCGAAATTTAATATCGCCTCATGGAAATTTATCTTATCGCACGGCAAGCTCCCAGTAAAAGTGTCATGACTTCTTCATATTCAAGGTCTACAAATATGGACATGGGGTCGATAATTACCAGCATTTCTACGAAGCGAAGCTAAAAGTAAAACCTTTGTTACTCTTTTCTCCTGTCCGCCGGATACCCCATGCTGCATCTCGTTTCCGACAATCTTATCTCGACATAACTTGTCAAGTCGATGGAATGAGGTTCCTTAATTCCGTCCAATCTGGCTAACGGAAAAATGTTTTTTCTCTGAAAAGCATACTCTTATTTGAGCTACACTGATATCCTGAATCCGCAGCAATTTGCATGCTCTCGTTCACCTAAGGAAATCGGATAGCAAATAATTGCATAGCGAGACCATAAGCCACTACTCTTCAGGTAAGAGGAGCCATTAGACTAGTCGTTGATGTTACCTTTGACATTGGAAATTGCAAACTCAGCAAGAGACCCCTTAAGACAGAAGAAGAAGATGATGGGTCATGAACAACAGAGAAATGGAAAACAGATAAAAAGGATTTTCAAACCTCGGAAGTTAGAATTGCATTTGTGTGTCTCTTTATCAACTTCATGATAATCGGAGTTATGATGTGTTCCAAGACCTATTCATTTCTCGAGGACAGACAACAGAGATCGTTTGACGTTTTAGATGAACTCTACCGATCAAATGAGTATACGAAATACGCGGAAATTTGCTTTATTCTAGCAACAACTATAAAACGATGTGCGCGGCACGGGTTTTACTTATTGTTAACCCCTCTTATCTTGTTCATTAACACCCCCAAATTTGGATGATTTAGAGGATTCTTCTGCCGGGTTCACTTGTCATGCCATCGTCGTCCCCATTCTTCACCGATTTTTTGTCAAAATTGGCCAAACGGACTCAAATGGAAAAATATGAAAACATTTGGGATTTACTTGGCAAAATTAAAAATTTTAGGATTGAATTGATAAAAGTGCAATAAATTTATAATTTCATACGGACAATTTTTCAATTTGCCATGTATGTGTATTTTGTATTGGTTGGTTACCTAATCATGGAAATATGACTTGACCAAGTATAGTCGTCTCTTATCATGGCCACCATGTCACCCTCCCTCATTCATGCATGATTGCCCACTGGAGTTGGTAAAGATGGAGTCACTTTCTTCATACGTTCTTCTGGATAGAACATCTGACCTTGTCGAGGTTATGATATCGTTCTTACCTCTTGGCTCCCCAAACATCTCCGACACGACATATCAAGCTTGTACCAAACCCCATGTGACATCACATGGTTGATTTGGCCCAGTAAAACCAGGAATATCATTTGAGCCCCACCTACATTTTGGCCAATGGATCGAGGAGTTGACCATTGCTTGCTAATGCGAGGCATGGACGCGGTCTCTCGCTAATGGAAATCGCAGATCAAGTCAGGACGCGTGAGTTCTGAGTATCATATACTTTCATTAGTCATCCATACACATATATACGGGGAGATTTATTAAAAAAAATGCTAAATTTATTACAATTGTGTCAATTTGGTCCAATCCAATGATCTTGCCAGGCATCGCCTCTAGCTGGTCGTTGAGATTTGGCAATTGGCTAGAGGAAGAGGGAAGGAAGAAAAAAGAAAAAAAGAAAAGGAAGAAAAAGGACAAAGCAAATAAATAGAAATTTTTTTAAAAAAATATATTAATATGTCCACGTCGGTGTTGGTCGCGCCATGTGTGTTGTCAATGTCAATAATGTCTGGCCAAAATTGGCCTAATAAATTGAACTGGCACAAATATAAAATGTTTAGGACTTAATTGGCAAAAAAAAATCCATGACTGAATTAACACAATTACAATAACTTTAAGATTTTTTTTTATAATATTTGCATATGTACATGAATGCACGAGGGACGCCTTCTGTATAATATATATTCACTTGCATTAGTTCTGTAGACCTCCATCATATCTCTCTCCCTCTATAAAGAAGAAGAACAAGAACAAGTAAGCTTTGTTTTGGTCTATGAGAAGTGCCTTGGCCTCATAAGCTCTTCTCCAGAATTTGAGGTGAACGTTTCTGTTTTCCTCTTCTATTTGGTTGGGAAAGCACACGGTAAAAGTGGTTTTGCTGATATGCATGCTTGCTTCTTTCATGAGCTTCAGCTCTGCACCGGCAGCACTGAGCAAGACTCACTTGGTCATTTGTCTGTTCATTCAAAACTCAAAGTTAACGTACCAGCGGTTTCTGTTCACTGACTCGATACAGAACAAGAACAGAAATATAAAGAAGAGGAGGAACAGTGCAAGGGAAACATGGAGGGATTCGAACGGGCGCGGTCGTGGAGGCAGAGGAGCCAAAACATGAGCCGGAGCATTAGTAGGACCATGAGCAGGACTAACTGGGGCATGGAAGACGTGTTCGCCGGGTCTAGGCAATCGAGACGGACGAGCCGATTCGACGAGGACGAAGAGGCTCTCAAGTGGGCCGCGATCGAGAGGTTGCCGACATACGACCGGCTACGGACGAGCATCTTCCAAACTTTCGTCAAGGACGATCAGCAGAACCGCGAGCAGAAGTTGGTGGATGTGAAGAAGATGGACCTGAATGATAGGCAACAGTTCATTGATAGGATCTTCAAAGTGGCTGAAGAAGATAATGAGAGGCTCTTGAGGAAGTTCAGAAACAGGATTGATAAGTAATTAAGTTCACTTTCCATTTCATTTGGATGCAAATAAAATGCTTCACCAAATATTTGCCATTTTATTCCAATTTAACCTTAGCCCTAGTGTTCTCGGCCATTTTTACTAATGGTAAATAATGATGTCTTGAAACAATGTCTTGCAATTGCATGGGTTCTTCACTTTTTTTCCATGATGAATTAAAACATTTTTTTTATTATCATTTAGTGATATCTTCCAGCAATGCAGATATGAACATGAGCAAAGAAAGTGGCCAGCCTTATGAGCACCACCAACCCTCTTATTTGATAACTCATATCGTTGACTCAATTTTAGGTTTTTTATTGCCATGATGTTTGCATCCATTGTGAATGCATATGGCTCATACCAATATGAGGATTGATGGATCTGTGGTAGGAGAGCAAAAATAAATAAATAAATGAGAAAGTCGCGTGCGTAAAACTATCATATATCGCTTGTTTCTAGGGTGCGGGCGCATGTTCTTTATATAAATATGTGTGTGTGATTTTCGTCCGTCTATTATTATTAACTTAAATTTCCAGATTAAACATTCTGACAAGATATCGGAATCTTGCTCCATATCCGACATCGCTTGTCTACGACATTTACGTGGGCCAATGACATTCATTGCATTCTTTATTAATTTCATGTGAATATTTTAAGGATTTGTACACTGTCATTTAGGTAAGGCTGAGTCATGCTTCTCCATATCTAACTTGTTGATGTAATTATATATGCCGCACATTAATTTTGTTTATAGTTCCATGGTTGACATCCCACCTTGTTGACAAGGTCAGTCAGTAAGGAGGAGGCTCATGAGGACAAGAACCAGTCAACTCAACCAATTAATTAATCATGAATTAATGTGAATTATAGTTGAATTATGTGTCTTAGAATTGATTTGGTTTGGATGATTATTTTGCAGGGTAGGTATCCAACTTCCGACGGTGGAGGTGAGATTTGAGCATCTGAATGTGGAAGCAGATTGCTACATCGGAAGCAGAGCTCTTCCGACGCTCTCCAATGTTGCCCTAAACATTGCTGAATCAGCTCTTGGTGTAGCTGGGATTAGATGGGCCAAGAGGACAAAACTCACCATCCTCAAAATGTCTCTGGCATTATCAAGCCATCAAGGTGAACCAAACACAACCCCCCAACGAAAAATTTATTCTTAACTATCACTAGGATTTAATTAATCAGTTCGCATTGTGTTTTTGAAGCACTAATTTCTTGGTTGGGCATTTGTTTGACTTAATTACAGGATGACCCTTCTGTTAGGCCCACCATCCTCAGGGAAGACTACCCTTTTGCTGGCTCTGGCAGGAAGATTGGACCCAACCTTGAAAGTATAGTGCTGAACTCCCTTGACCCTATCGAGGATTTATTAATCAATTTAGTGAAATTTGATGTGAGGCTGAAAAGTAATTTTGTGAAATTGCCATGATTGAGCAGGTTGGAGGGGAAGTATCATACAATGGGTACAGGCTCAATGAATTTGTGCCACAAAAGACATCTGCATATATCAGCCAAAATGATGTGCATTTGGGCGTGTTGACAGTGAAAGAAACCCTAGATTCTCTGCAAGGTGCCAAGGGGTTGGAACTAGATATGGTAATCTTGATTTTGTCGGCTAATTATTCAATTATTAATGTGTTCTCCTTCTTTAAAAAGTATATTTGTGATGACCCATTATTGTACTTTAGTAATCAAACACAAGTATAATTGGTCTTTGTTGTCGCAGAGCTGCTCTCTGAGCTTGCAAAGAGGGAAAAAGAAGCTGGGATTTTCCCCGAGGCGGAGGTTGATCTTTTCATGAAGGTGATGAAGTTCGATATCTCTTTAGTTTTCGAACTAATTTTAATTTCGTGGTCACCGCATTTTAATATTAAGAAATTTTCGGTTCTTGATGATTGGATCATGGATTTCATTCATAGGCCACTGCCATGGAAGGTGTTGAGAGCAGTTTAATTACAGATTACACCTTGAAGGTAAGCGGAACGTTAAGTATGCACCTCACTTTCTGGCAAATTTTGAATTTTTATTTTGGTTGGAAGCCAAGTCTTCTTTTTTCTCCTGAAGTTCTTCACTTGGTCGAGTGTTTACTTGCAAGTTGGCTGGTAAATATTCTAGGATCTTTAAGAAAGAGGGAGATAGAATCGACAAAGATTACATCTTCACTAAATTGACTTGACGAAAGAGTACATAGATGGCTCTATACGTGAACAATGACAGACGCCCAAAAACCTAATTCCTTATTTATGATCACCTACTAATTACATACTGATATTCATAACTATTCTTCAACATGGCCAAGCTTTTTTATTTGATTCTAGACCTCTTGTTGGTTTGTACAGATATTTGAACCAACTAGATTATCAATCTGTCCACCACATGAAAATAAATGCATTCATGTCCTTTTCTCTTTCTCTCCTTGGTTTGAAGGTTCCAGTTTCCTGTTTGTTCAAATCCATAGGAAAATTGCTGATCAAAACGTGTTCATCAGACATACCTTGGGGACTTAACTTATGGTGAGTGCACTCAGAAACAGACTCTGCCTATACTCCGCAGGAATGTTATGTGATTGAACCTTATAGTACGGCTCAGTTTCTCTCCCATAAATGGCCTCTTCCATCTCACTATGTCTCTGTGTTTTTGTGTAAGATCGAGGGCTCGACATTTGTCAGATACGATTGTCGGAACGAGATGCAGCGTGGGTTATCCGGTGGACAGAAGAAGAGACGTAACGACAGGTTTACTATTAGCATCTCTTAGTAAAAATCCTTCTAATTTCGACTCCATGTTCGTGTTTATAGAGCTCAAATAAGAAGTCATGACAATTTCACTGTGAGTGTGCCTGCGAGAAGATGAACTTCCATGAGGCAATGTTAAACTAACGACAAGCCCTGTAAGATCCATTGGAAGAAGTAACTGATATGCTCAAATCCTTCTAATTATCGACTCCAGTTGTGTTTATAGAGCTCAAAAAAGAAGTCATGACAATTTTACTGTGAGCGTGCTGCGAGGAACATAACTTCCATGAGGCAAGTTAAACTAACGACAAGCCTTGTAAGATCATTATGGAGAAGTAAACTGACATGCTCAAATTCATGTAAATACAGGAGAGATGATTGTGGGGCCTACAAAAACATTGTTCATGGATGAGATATCAACCGGCCTTGACAGTTCGACGACATACCAAATTGTGAAATGCCTGCAACAAGTGGCACATCTCAATGATGCCCAATCTTGATGTCGTTGCTGCAACCTGCACGGAGACATTTGATTATTTGACGATATCATTTCTTATCAGAAGGCCAGATTGTGTACAAGGACCAAGAGAACACGTTCTTGAGGTTCTTCGGAGCGATGCGGGTTCAGGTGCCCTGAGAGAAAGGGTACTGCTGATTTCTTGCAAGAGGTACAAGAAAAGGGAAAAAATCAGCAGCAATGGGGTGCTTAGTTTAATAGACTTTGCTGCATTTTGTGGTCCAACTTTGAGTGTCATTATTGGTTAGAATGATTATCGGTCAGGTCAGGTCGGTGTACCACCGACCTGACCTGACGATAATCATTCTACCAAATAATGACACTCAAAGTTGGACCACAAAATGCAGCAAAAGCTATTAAACTAAGCACCCCATTGCTGCTGATTTTTTCCCTTTCTTGTACCTCTTGCAAGAAATCAGCAGTACCCTTTCTCTCAGGGCACCTGAACCAGCATCGCTCGAAGAATCAAGAAACGTGTTCTCTTGGTCCTGGTACACAATCTGGCCTTCTGATAAGAGAATGATATCGTCAAATAAATCAAATGTCTCCGGTGCAGGTTGCAGCAACGACATCAAGATTGTGGCATCAGTGAGATGTGCCACTGTTGCAGGCATTTCACAATTGGGTATTAGTCGTCGAACTGTCAAGGCCGGTTGATATCTCATCCATGAACAATGTTTTTGTAGCCCCAACAATCATCTCTCCTGTATTTACATGAATTTGAGATGTCAGTACTTCTTCCATAATGATCTTACAAGGCTTGTCGTAGTTTAACATTGCCTCATGGAAGTTATGTTCTCGCAGGCACGCTCACAGTAAAATTGTCATGACTTCTTATTTGAGCTCTATTAAACACAAACATGGAGTCGATAATTAGAAGGATTTGAGCATATCAGTTACTTCTTCCATAATGATCTTACAGGGCTTGTCGTTAGTTTAAATTGCCTCTGGAAGTTCATCTTCTCGCAGGCAACACTCACAGTGAATTGTCATGACTTCTATTGAGCTCTATAAACACGAACATGGAGTCGAAATTAGAAGGATTTTACTAAGAGATGCTAATAGTAAAAACCTGTCGTTACTCTCTTCTTCTGTCCACCGGATAAACCACGCTGCATCTCGTCTCCGACAATCGTATCTCGACAAATGTCGAGCCCTAGGATCTGTAACCAAAAAAAACAGAGACATAGTGAGATTGGAGAGCCATTTATGGAGTTGAGAAAATGATCTAGTACTATTGAAGGTTCATCACAATAACAATTCCTGCTGGAGTTAACAGTAAGGCCAGGTCTGTTTCTGAGTGCACTCACAATAAGTTAAAGTCTCACAAGGTATGTCAATGGATGAACACGTCTCTTGATCAGCAAATTTTCTAGGATGTGAACAAACAGGAAAAAATGAAACTTCCAAACCAAGCGAGAGAAAGAGAAAAGGAATGAATGCATTTATTTTCATGTTGGTGGACAGATTGATAATCTAGTGGTTCAAATATCTGTACAAACCAACAAGAAGGTCTAGAATCAAATAAAAAAGCTTGGCCATGTTGAAGAATAGTTATGAATATCAGTAAGTAATTAGTAGGTGATCATAAATAAGGTAATTAGGGTTTTTGGGCGTCTGTCATTCTTCATATATAGAGCCATCTATGTACTCTTTCATCAAGTCAATTTAGTGAAGATGTAATCTTTGTCGATTCTATCTCCCTCTTTCTTAAAGATCCTAGAATATTTACCAGCCAACTTGCAAGTAAACACTCGACCAAGTGAAGAACTTCAGGAGAAAAAAGAAGACTTGGCTTCCAACCAAAATAAAAATTCAAAATTTGCCAGAAAGTGAGGTGCATGCTTAACGTTCCGATTACCTTCAAGGTGTAATCTGTAATAAACTGCTCTCAACACCTTCCATCGCAGTGGCCTATGAATGAAATTCATGATCCAATCATCAAGAACCGAGAATTCTTAATATTAAAATGCGGTGACCACGAAATTAAAATTAGTTCGAAAACTAAAGAGACATCGAACTTCATCACCTTCATGAAAAGATCAACCTCGGCCTCGGGGAAAATCCCAGCTTCTTTTTCCCTCTTTGCAAGCTCAGAGAGCAGCTCTGCGACAATAAAGACCAATTATACTTGTGTTTGATTACTAAAGTACAATAATGGGTCATCACAAACATACTTTTTAAAGAAGGAGAACACATTAATAATTGAATAATTAGCCGATAAAATCAAGATTACCATATCTAGTTCCAACCCCTTGGCACCTTGCAGAGAAATCTAGGGTTTCTTTCACTGTCAACACGCCCAAATGCACATCATTTTGGCTGATATATGCAGATGTGTTTTTGTTTTGTGGCACAAATTCATTGAGCCTGTACCCATTGTATGATACTTCCCCTCCAACCTGCTCAATCATGGCAATTCACAAAATTACTTTTCAGCCTCACATCAAATTTCACTAAATTGATTAATAAATCCTCGATAGGGTCAAGGGAGTTCAGCACTATACTTTCAAGGTTGGGTCCAATCTTCCTGCCAGAGCCAGCAAAAGGGTAGTCTTCCCTGAGGATGGTGGGCCTAACAGAAGGGTCATCCTGTAATTAAGTCAAAACAAATGCCCAACCAAGAAATTAGTGCTTCAAAAACACAATGCGAACTGATTAATTAAATCCTAGTGATAGTTAAGAATAAATTTTCGTTGGGGGGTTGTGTTTGGTTCACCTTGATGGCTTGATAATGCCAGAGACATTTTGAGGATGGTGAGTTTTGTCCTCTTGGCCCATCTAATCCCAGCTACACCAAGAGCTGATTCAGCAATGTTTAGGGCAACATTGGAGAGCGTCGGAAGAGCTCTGCTTCCGATGTAGCAATCTGCTTCCACATTCAGATGCTCAAATCTCACCTCCACCGTCGGAAGTTGGATACCTACCCTGCAAAATAATCATCCAAACCAAATCAATTCTAAGACACATAATTCAACTATAATTCACATTAATTCATGATTAATTAATTGGTTGAGTTGACTGGTTCTTGTCCTCATGAGCCTCCTCCTTACTGACTGACCTTGTCAACAAGGTGGGATGTCAACCATGGAACTATAAACAAAATTAATGTGCGGCATATATAATTACATCAACAAGTTAGATATGGAGAAGCATGACTCAGCCTTACCTAAATGACAGTGTACAAATCCTTAAAATATTCACATGAAATTAATAAAGAATGCAATGAATGTCATTGGCCCACGTAAATGTCGTAGACAAGCGATGTCGGATATGGAGCAAGATTCCGATATCTTGTCAGAATGTTTAATCTGGAAATTTAAGTTAATAATAATAGACGGACGAAAATCACACACATATTTATATAAAGAACATGCGCCCGCACCCTAGAAACAAGCGATATATGATAGTTTTACGCACGCGACTTTCTCATTTATTTATTTATTTTTGCTCTCCTACCACAGATCCATCAATCCTCATATTGGTATGAGCCATATGCATTCACAATGGATGCAAACATCATGGCAAAAAAAACCTAAAATTGAGTCAACGATATGAGTTATCAAATAAGAGGGTTGGTGGTGCTCATAAGGCTGGCCACTTTCTTTGCTCATGTTCATATCTGCATTGCTGGAAGATATCACTAAATGATAATAAAAAAAAATGTTTTAATTCATCATGGAAAAAAGTGAAGAACCCATGCAATTGCAAGACATTGTTTCAAGACATCATTATTTACCATTAGTAAAAATGGCCGAGAACACTAGGGCTAAGTTAAATTGGATAAAATGGCAAATATTTGGTGAAGCATTTTATTTGCATCCAAATGAAATGGAAAGTGAACTTAATTACTTATCAATCCTGTTTCTGAACTTCCTCAAGAGCCTCTCATTATCTTCTTCAGCCACTTTGAAGATCCTATCAATGAACTGTTGCCTATCATTCAGGTCCATCTTCTTCACATCCACCAACTTCTGCTCGCGGTTCTGCTGATCGTCCTTGACGAAAGTTTGGAAGATGCTCGTCCGTAGCCGGTCGTATGTCGGCAACCTCTCGATCGCGGCCCACTTGAGAGCCTCTTCGTCCTCGTCGAATCGGCTCGTCCGTCTCGATTGCCTAGACCCGGCGAACACGTCTTCCATGCCCCAGTTAGTCCTGCTCATGGTCCTACTAATGCTCCGGCTCATGTTTTGGCTCCTCTGCCTCCACGACCGCGCCCGTTCGAATCCCTCCATGTTCCCTTGCACTGTTCCTCCTCTTCTTTATATTTCTGTTCTTGTTCTGTATCGAGTCAGTGAACAGAAACCGCTGGTACGTTAACTTTGAGTTTGAATGAACAGACAAATGACCAAGTGAGTCTTGCTCAGTGCTGCCGGTGCAGAGCTGAAGCTCATGAAAGAAGCAAGCATGCATATCAGCAAAACCACTTTTACCGTGTGCTTTCCCAACCAAAATAGAAGAGGAAAAACAGAAACGTTCACCTCAAATTCTGGAGAAGAGCTTATGAGGCCAAGGCACTTCTCATAGACCAAAACAAAGCTTACTTGTTCTTGTTCTTCTTCTTTATAGAGGGAGAGAGATATGATGGAGGTCTACAGAACTAATGCAAGTGAATATATATTATACAGAAGGCGTCCCTCGTGCATTCATGTACATATGCAAATATTATAAAAAAAAATCTTAAAGTTATGTAATTGTGTTAATTCAGTCATGGATTTTTTTTTTGCCAATTAAGTCCTAAACATTTTATATTTGTGCCAGTTCAATTTATTAGGCCAATTTTGGCCAGACATTATTGACATTGACAACACACATGGCGCGACCAACACCGACGTGGACATATTAAATATTTTTTTAAAAAAATTTCTATTTATTTGCTTTGTCCTTTTCTTCCTTTTCTTTTTTTCTTTTTTCTTCCCTTCCCTCTTCCTCTAGCCAATTGCCAAATCTCAACGACCAGCTAGAGGCGATGCCTGGCAAGATCATTGGATTGGACCAAATTGACACAATTGTAATAAATTTAGCATTTTTTTTAATAAATCTCCCCGTATATATGTGTATGGATGACTAATGAAAGTATATGATACTCAGAACTCACGCGTCCTGACTTGATCTGCGATTTCCATTAGCGAGAGACCGCGTCCATGCCTCGCATTAGCAAGCAATGGTCAACTCCTCGATCCATTGGCCAAAATGTAGGTGGGGCTCAAATGATATCCTGGTTTTACTGGGCCAAATCAACCATGTGATGTCACATGGGGTTTGGTACAAGCTTGATATGTCGTGTCGGAGATGTTTGGGGAGCCAAGAGGTAAGAACGATATCATAACCTCGACAAGGTCAGATGTTCTATCCAGAAGAACGTATGAAGAAAGTGACTCCATCTTTACCAACTCCAGTGGGCAATCATGCATGAATGAGGGAGGGTGACATGGTGGCCATGATAAGAGACGACTATACTTGGTCAAGTCATATTTCCATGATTAGGTAACCAACCAATACAAAATACACATACATGGCAAATTGAAAAATGTCCGTATGAAATTATAAATTTATTGCACTTTTATCAATTCAATCCTAAAATTTTTAATTTTGCCAAGTAAATCCCAAATGTTTTCATATTTTTCCATTTGAGTCCGTTTGGCCAATTTTGACAAAAAATCGGTGAAGAATGGGGACGACGATGGCATGACAAGTGAACCCGGCAGAAGAATCCTCTAAATCATCCAAATTTGGGGGTGTTAATGAACAAGATAAGAGGGGTTAACAATAAGTAAAAACCCGTGCCGCGCACATCGTTTTATAGTTGTTGCTAGAATAAAGCAAATTTCCGCGTATTTCGTATACTCATTTGATCGGTAGAGTTCATCTAAAACGTCAAACGATCTCTGTTGTCTGTCCTCGAGAAATGAATAGGTCTTGGAACACATCATAACTCCGATTATCATGAAGTTGATAAAGAGACACACAAATGCAATTCTAACTTCCGAGGTTTGAAAATCCTTTTTATCTGTTTTCCATTTCTCTGTTGTTCATGACCCATCATCTTCTTCTTCTGTCTTAAGGGGTCTCTTGCTGAGTTTGCAATTTCCAATGTCAAAGGTAACATCAACGACTAGTCTAATGGCTCCTCTTACCTGAAGAGTAGTGGCTTATGGTCTCGCTATGCAATTATTTGCTATCCGATTTCCTTAGGTGAACGAGAGCATGCAAATTGCTGCGGATTCAGGATATCAGTGTAGCTCAAATAAGAGTATGCTTTTCAGAGAAAAAACATTTTTCCGTTAGCCAGATTGGACGGAATTAAGGAACCTCATTCCATCGACTTGACAAGTTATGTCGAGATAAGATTGTCGGAAACGAGATGCAGCATGGGGTATCCGGCGGACAGGAGAAAAGAGTAACAAAGGTTTTACTTTTAGCTTCGCTTCGTAGAAATGCTGGTAATTATCGACCCCATGTCCATATTTGTAGACCTTGAATATGAAGAAGTCATGACACTTTTACTGGGAGCTTGCCGTGCGATAAGATAAATTTCCATGAGGCGATATTAAATTTCGAACGACGAGCCTTGTAAGATTATCATGGAAGAAGTAACAAATATGCTCAAATTCATGATTGTAGGACCTACAAGAGCATTGTTCGCGGATGGGATATCAATTGGCCTTGATAGTTCGACGACATACCAAATTGCGAAATGCCTGCAACAAGCGGCACATCTCACCGATGCCTCAATCTTGATGTCGCTGCTGCAACCTGCACCGGAGATGTTCGATTCATTTGATGATATAATTCTCTTATCAGAAGGCCAGATTGTTTGCCAGTGACCACGAGAACGTGTCTAGAGTTCTTCAAGTGATGCGGGTTCAGGTTCCCTGAGAGAAAGAGTACTGCTGATTTCTTGCGAGAGTTTAAAAAACAAGAGCCAGCAATAATGGGATGCTTAATTTATCAGCTTTTGCTGCATCGTGTGCTCCAACTTTGAGTGTCATTATAGGGTGGAGTGATCGTTAATCAGGTCAGGTCGGTGTCCGGGAATTTCATGTGAATTGCTGTTAAGTGTGTTCAAACCGTGCTAGACTTAGGCTGCTTTTTCATATCTGTATAGCAAGTACAGGTGATGATTGTCATCACGTCGTGTGCTATATCGTCGCCCCTATGAATCTGATGGTCTAGCTTGATGTGCGCTACTACAACAGGTTACCTCGACAAAACCAAACTGTACAGGTAGATATCAGTCATCGAGTTCGCGAACAGCTTCAAGCAATTTCATGTCGGCATGAGGCTTGGCAATTAGCTCTTCACCCCGGTCGATAGGAGCAGGAATCACCAAGCTACTTAAGTCTTCACGAAATGCTCGGTCCCAAGGATGGAGCTAGTGAAGGCCTGTTTCGACAAGGAACTGCTCTTGATAAAGAAAAACGCGTGCCTGTGCATTTCCAAGACCGTCCAGATCGTTATCGTGGCAGTCATTGCGTCCACGATGTTCATCAGGAGCAGGATGCACTGTCAGAACGAAATGGGTGGGCAACGGTATATCGGTGCTCTCCTGTTCTCGGTGATCATCAATCACCGAGCTGAGCATGGCTATTCCGAGGCTTATAGTTTTCGACAAGCAGAAAGACCTCCTGTTTCACTCTCTGGACCTGCAGCCTAATTCTTGCTCGCGATTCCATGTCCTTTGATGGAGAGATGGCTGCATTCCTTTCCCTACTTAAGGTAAAATTGCAACTGACCCTGAATCTTACGGTAGGAATGACGCCTCGAAGTAAAATACTGAACGACCATTCTGTGGTCTTACTACTTGCGGGTCCTTCAAGCAACTTTGTTGATATTCTTGATCCAACAAATAGCTACTGGGCTATTTCAATTCATTTCAGACACTTGTAGGAATTCGGGGATTCCAATTTAGATGATAATTTGATGCGGTTTTCCATGCTAGTAGATTCCCTAATGCTCGTGTGCAAACAGCAAACAAGTTTTCAGTGGGTCGATCAAACTTGAAATTTCATGCTTAGAAAACATCGGACCGACGCGGCTGTATGAACAACAGCAGGGCTGCACAACTGGATTGGTTCAACTCGAGAGCCAGATTGGCCAGCCCTGAAAAACCGGTCCGGCTCCAGGTCCGTGGGAACAGTCCAATTTCCAGTTCGGAGTGAAGAACCACACCTGAGAGCCACACCGCAATCCTTCTCGCTTCTATTCTTTATATTTGGAAGTACGAAATAGAATATTTATGTCGTGATATATAGACACACTTTTCTCTTCTCTCCCTCAAACCTTTCGATCCCCTCTTCTTTTCTCCAATAATTATATGAATGGGGCACAACCACTCTGTCATACCATCTCAGTTATCCCATTAAATCAGAAAAGGTAACATAAGTCATCTACAGTACTAAAAGATATACATACCATCAAAGTAGGAAACCAAAATACAACAATTTTTTTTCCAATTGCCAGTTGATATGTAGCCTTTTCCACTCTCTATATACAAAAATTGACAATAACAAGAAAAGATGCTCATTATTTTCTTTGTACTTGTGAAAATTGAGCAGAGTCTTTCCCATTAATAGACAATTAAAGGGTCTTATATATTTTTCTAGCAGAGTTCTCCCAATTAACAGACAATTACAGCGTCTTGCTAAAAAATTTTCTACAGCTTAACAATATGGAAAACGCATCGAGAATTCTCCGTAGCCCTGCCATCCCCGACCTCATTTCGATGATCCTTCAGCTTCTTACCCTCGACCCTCCCTCCTCTGATCAAAATTTAGGAGGTTCATGAAACCGTCCTCCCATAACAGACTGATGCTAAATAGAGATTCTTTGCCCATTTCTCCTGCATGGGCACTCAATCAAGTTAGCAAATAGCGCAAGGAAGAACGTCTTAAAACACAGCGAGAGATGTGAACTAAAAAGTTTTGTGACAAGGCACCTGACATGTGTGCTCGGAAAGCAGAAGTTCTAAGAGTCTCCTGGGTCTCATCCGTGGTTTTCTTCTTGGTATACTGAGAACGAATGCAGCCTGGTCCCACGTCGCAGCCGTTGCTGTTATACGATATCCAGAGTCCCATCGCCGATGAATACCCTCGCTGGGATAAAGGAAATCTAGTTCGACCACCTGAATAAAAAGTGGCTATATTAGCTACTTATATGCATGTGCAAAATAACAACAGAATTTTTCACCATTCACAAGACCTGATCTGAGAATCCGGCACCGCGAGACATAACTATTGCCCATCTACTTCCAGCTGTACCCATAGATGTCACATAGAAACCCTCTTCCACTTTTTGTTGATCCACTTGAATGGAAATGAATCACTTACTTTGTAGGACTGCTGCAGATACTGTGTACCTGGTGCCAGCAAATTAAATTTGTCATCAAACGTTCAAATAGGTATGATTGTACGAGAATAATATTAACCATATACCTTTTGACATCACCACCCAAAGAACTCCCATTAGCAGATCCCCCCATCGCACTGATATAGTAGTTCTTTTCCCACTGCTCCATTATCCATTCCTAAAACAGACAAGCATGGTAAGTAAATTATCTCCGATCGCCAATGAAATTGCACTTCTATACAAGAGAATAAAGAGAGATGGGAAAAAAATTTTGGGAGATATATCTACAAGAAAGAGCTAAACCTTGTGAAGAAAAGAAGATGAGAATTCATAAACTTGTGAAGTAAACCCAGTGCCGGCATCCATAATTAGGGCCCAGAGATTTTGGCAGGAGGCAACACTACTGATCAATAAGCCATCTTCGTTTCCTTTGTCGATGTGCTGGCTGAGCCTGTTGTCCGCCACATTATAGTGATACCTACAGAGAACGGTTACACCCTCAACCTCAAAACTGCACATACTATTACTTGAAAGGTCTATATTTTCCACAAAAAAACTAAAGCACATTACAAAAAGGAAACAGAGCAGAGAGAATAAATCAAAGAAATCTAAAAACAAGACATCGAGCCACTGGAAAAGTTCAACTTTTCAAGTGAACATTTCCACTACCTTTGCTTCATAGGACGCCTCGCATTATAAACACTAATCCATTGAGTAGCTGGCATACCCAATCGGACCTTCTTCTTTGGTTGTCCATCTTCATCTTCATCCTCCTCCATGGTCAACCGTCCTCTCTTATGACCCACTTGAATTACAAGCTTCAAAACAGACAGTTATATACATATAGTGTGAGATAGAGAGAGAGAGAGGTAAAACAAGACACTTGAAAGAACAATGAACAGGCTAAAATATGTGGATTTAGTCAAACGGAGAAGAACTTTAAACCACCTTTTGAGCACCCTCTGTATTGATAGGTCTGACATCTGGGTTTGGTT
>JAGVVM010001997.1:0-10056 GCA_019149425.1 Psidium friedrichsthalianum
CCTTCTCGATGAATTATGTATCTGTAAGAAATTACTTTCTACTTTAATTCCTGTGCTTCCAAGACTATATTTTGGTGAAGATTAGGAAAAGAAAAGTGACTTTCTGAGAGGCAATCAGCGAGTTCCAAGATTTAAGCTTTGAAATGTTCATTGAGCACATGAAGACACCTGCTAAAGCTTACGAACGTTCAGTGCAGGAAGGGATGGACACAAGATCTCTAATTCATAAAGCAAAGTTCAGGAAGTTGAACGAAAACCGAAATGCCAGCTGCACAAGTTTATGCGATTTGCCTGAAGTGGTTCTCCTGCACATCCTAAGTTTTCTTCCGTCGAAAGATGTTGTGAGAACGAGCGCCTTGTCCAAAAGGTGGGAAAACTTATGGATTTCCGTTCCGAAGCTCGACTTCAATGATAAGGAATTCTCCCAGAGGTTGCGCTTCATTAACTTCGTGGAGAGAACGTTTTTGCTTCGCGGTCTATCTCCACTGAAAGGTTTTTCTCTCTCGTGTTCCATCCATTACAATAAATCCCGCATCAATGCTTGGATCACTTCTGCTATAAGGCGCAATATTCAAAAGCTCCGGTTGTGCCTTGATGTAGACAAACGTGCTGCCGTGAGTTACAGGTTACCTTGTTGGGTATTTAGGTGTGAAACACTAACAGAATTGCATGTAGAGATGAGTCGTCATATTAGGCTCACTTCATCAGTTTCTCTGATGAAACTCAAGGCCCTAACTCTCGTGCGGATTGATTTTGGGGATGACGATTCGGTCGAAAAGCTTCTTTCGGGTCCTTCCCTTGAGAAGCTGTCTCTTGACAACTGCATGTGGTGGAAGCTGAAGGCTCTTCGTATTTCGGCACCGAAGCTTTTGAGCTTGTCCATTGTTGAACTGGAGTTTTGTACGGATTTCAAATGTGATTGCCAGGTATTCATCATCGGAACAAGTCTAGAGTCCTTCTACTATCACGGCGAATGCGCTTATGACTATACTCTATCTAGCTCGTCCGCACTTATTAAGGCTGCCATCACTGTGGATCATCCATTCGATGAGAAGTCGTACCAATTCTCGTACCATGGTTACAAGCTCTTAAAAGATGTTGCTAATGCACGAGATTTAACTCTGTCTTATGACGGCCTTCAGGTATACTCCTCCGAACACATGGTTGATTCATTGTCTTCATCTTTCAATGTTTGGATTATGTCTGATCCTTCGATTGGCTTGGCTGTCTTCCTCGACATTTTCCTTTAGGATTTGAGTGAGAGTAAGAATTTCCTCGACGCGCTGCCCATCTTTGCGAGTCTTAAGAAGTTGGAATTGAACATGTATCGTGCGTGCTTGGAATCTAGAGCACTTCAAACGATTCTCAGCAAATCTTCTTGTTTGGAGAGTCTTCAGTTCCTCTCGGTAATCACTCCGTCGTTATTCTCTTTCTTCCTTTTCTGCTAGCATTTCGTGTTACTAGAAGTTTCGTGACCTCGTTTAATTCGGTATTGTGATTTTGATTAAGGGTGTTCTTGTGGAGTCTGGAACGGATGAAGGGATACGGGATCCGGTGCCTCGGTGTTTCCTGTCGTCACTCCAAGAGATTACAATTCACAACTTTCATGAGGATGACGATCAACTTCTAGCCGTGAGAGTTATGCTTAGGACGGCTAGGGTTTTGGAGAAAATAGTCATACATCGTTCCGAGTACTATTTAGCGAGTTCTACGGAGAAGTTGATGGAACGATTAAGAGAGATCCCTAAGGCTTCAAGTCAGTGTACGATTTTGTTAGTCTAACAAGTCTTGCATTTCCATTTAATTCAGGAATTGATGATTCTATATTGCAATTGCTTCGAAAGCTTTTTTAACCCTATCTGCACTTTGGAAATGAAAGGACAGTGTCTACATAATGTCATTCAACTTTTAGCTCATGAATCCCGCATAAAATGGTTCTGTTTGCGAAAAATAAGCTATCATCAGAAATCGGATTTACCTGGTTTGGTTGGTGTGACATGTCCCATGGAGAAAATGGAATAAGAGTCTACTATAGATCGCGTATGATACAACAGAGATTATTACACCATTCAAGTCACTCAAGAATTTGCTAGCACTAAATAATTCACTCGTTCATAGTTACTTGCGAGCCAATCTCTCAATCTCCTTAAAAAATTAATAATCTTACCATGAGATTTAGGACGGCGCAATTTCCACTCCATAAATGACTAAGTCCGGGTTACACTAAAAGGACAAAATTTGCCCTCAATTTTTCAATTAAAAACTAAAGTTATGGCCACACTCATTCTTTTTTTTTTTCTATTTTTTCTTTTTCTATTTAGGATGATTAACATAATTAAGCATTATACATGTTTTTTCTTTTTAGCGTATTAAAGAAAAGTGCATTTCCAAAAATTACTGTAACATTTTACATGAAAAAATGTAAAATTATCTCGTTAATAGTAAGAAAAGAGATATTCTTTGATATTGTATAAAACCGAAAAGTATCTTCTTCGTCATACTTCTCTTTTTTTTGTCCCTCTTATCTCAAGAGCTCTCTTTATTTGTGAACTTTTTATTAGTTTCATCAGTCTAAAGTATATGTCAAGTCTCTTTGTTTACTATCTTAGAGAATTTAATTTTTTCCTTACTATATTGGAGTGATTTTCTTATTCAAAGCATCTAAGATGCTAGAGGAATATTTAGGAGTACACTAAAATTACTATGCATGATGAGGTATTTTGATTTTTTTTTTTTGCGTAAATAGTTCATGGAGGATTCATTTTTGTTAATCTAAAATGGCATTTTCAAAAAAAAATTCTTATTTTATGCAATGTCTTGATTTAATTATATTTCATCTACTTAATAATATATCCCATAAATTTGATCGACAATAAAGAAAAGAACTAGATTTCTTGGAAAATTTCTCTTTTCAACAAAAAAAAATGTATATGGAAGTAATATCTTACATTAAAAAATTTATTGCCTTTAATATACAAGGAAAATCTTCAACAAAAAAAAAACTGAACATAATGAAATTTGTAATTATGGTAGGTAGCTCCTACATATATAAGAAAACTAATAAAAAGGAAAGCAAATAAATATGAAACCACCAATTTAAATTGTAATTAAATGATAGAAGCCAATTTTGTCTTTTTGACGACAATTGAGTGGATTTAATCATATAGGGGGTGGAAATAGCGCCACAAAAAAAGGCTAAAATTCATTGGTTGATATAGATGACACGACCAAAAAAATTGTACGTGTTTTTTGTTGATACCGGCATATTTTCTTGATAGAGCTTTACATGTGCTTGTACAAAACTAAAATTTCCAATTTGAATTAAGATTGTAAAATGTATATGACTGTGTATTAATTTCAATAGATATAGTACAACAAATTTTGGGCTTAAACGCATGAAAAGAAAATCTTAAAAGTGAATTGTTTTATCATGATAAGTTTCCAAACTCTTGATATGTCACGTCCCGTACCTGCTCAAAGCCTCGTCTGATGGCCAAAATAACATAATGCGATTCCCCAGGACAAATCGCGGCCAAAAGACGGAAAAATAAAATCCGCAACGGACGCGCAAAAACTCCCCCTGACAAACCAGCAAGCATGCACGCAGGATAGCGAGACCCCAAAAGCACCTGTATACCTGAATACGACATAAATGGAGACTCTGTATATATATATGCTTATACACATATCATTAACCTTTGAAATTCACAATGTTTTACAACGTATACATATATATATATATATATATATATATATATATACATATACACAGGTGCTGGCCCTCAAAAAGAAATAAATGGGCACTCTCAAACAAAAGAAACCGACGACCCTAGGCCCTACTCGATCTCCCCCACACTGTCTTCACTGGATGACAGCTCCCCTGGGTCCCGAGCAATACCATATCTCAAAAATGCGATCCTCATCCTACGGTCAACGATCTGAAAGGCGATCAGCCACAAAGTGAGTATAAAACTCAGTGAGCAACAGCTAACTATAATACAGAAAAGTGTCAGCGCATGAATAGATTCACAAGAGATAGTTCACAAGCAAGAAAAGCAGCCCGAATGCAAATATACAACGTTTTCTTGAATAATACCACGCTCGTTCTCTCCTTTCACAATATTCTTCAACATAAAGAAAGAAAAACCAAATGATTAATATCAACTCAATCAAATTTAACAATACGCAGGCAAACCGTTCCGAATCCCACGGAACTGTGACTGGTCCCCTCACTTGGGATGTCACTTGACTCAAGATAGAGCCCCGGCCCCTGAGTATCAGACGCCTTGGCCCGTGCCTCGACCGCGAAATCGCGCAGGTCGGCACGCTTATCACTCCAGCAACCTCGTGCCTAGCACGTACAGGCGCCTTCGACGGCAAAATCGCGCACGTCGGAATCACCCTTGTCACTCCAACCTCTGAACCGCCTCGCGGCAGAGCTCCCACCAAAGATTCTCACTGACTTGCAGTCTTTCAAACATTATAAGATGAGTCACATTTTAGCGTTTAGATGAGCACACATTGACTCACATACCATCCTTCTCATCCATTGAATTCAAGCTAGTTATTTTGCAGACAACTTAACAAGACAAAAGTCAAGAATTCACAATGCAGCTCAAAACCACTACCGAGCATGGACACAAACACACTATTAAGTCTCTGGCCCATATCATCACTCATGCAAGTAAACTTGCCCGCTAGTGCGTAAAGCGACACTTATTCTTCAATGCACATTAGCTAGGACCATCAGACAGGTAGTTACTCATTTCTAACAATTAATCAAACAGGCGCCGAATTTTTATCCCAACTAAGACACCTTAAAAACTATGGCAAGTCCCGACTCATATGAGGCAGCAATCGACTTTTAAATTCTCACGATGGACAGACTAATTCATCGGACAGGGTTTCGACCCTGAGAGACAACCTGAGGTACCCAAAACCCAACATTTAACTCAACTGGGGCTAGCAATATCACTCGATCAAACTCAACCAATTAACCGACAAATATTCCAGATTTAAAACAACCTAATTAATTCACAATTTGAGCTCCTATTCGGCCTCCAAGATCCAGCTCAACACCAGCCACTTTTCTATAATGAAGTTAGGAGTCGCTCACCTGTTTTTTTTCAAACTTGGACGATGGCGCAACGCTCCACAATGACCGAACGCAGCAGCGACACTAGTCTGCTGCAACAGAAGCTAAAGTAAACACACAGAGGGGAAAAAGGGAAAAACAGAGGGTAATCGGCCAAACCGAGGTGCCTCGACGACCTACCTACTAGCTAGGACAACGTGAGAGGGTTGATGGTGCTTCACAGTGGCCGGCGGCAGCTGGGCAGCCCCCGACCAGCAGCCGCACGCACCCGCGCTTGAAGCTGGACAGCAACGGAGGAAGGGACTCCGGCGAGTTCTGGGGCAAACTGGGGCGCGGGTTGCTCGAGGAAGGTTCGGGGTTCGAAGACGAAGGATGGCGGTGGCTCGTGGCGGTCGGTGGTGGCCGGAGCAGCAGCCACATACTCCCGTGTCCCAAACTGGACCGACGCAGGGGAAGAGCTTTGGCGCGCCTCGGGGCTGAGCTGGAACGGGAGAGGCACAGGGAGGTTCGAGGGCTGTCGGGGGTGGCTGCTGGTGGTTCAAGGTGGCTCGATTCCGGCCGAAGCTGGGCGGAGCAGCCTCCGCGCCACCGGTCTCAACTTCGGGCGAAAAACAGGGCAGGAAGAGGCGGGGGATGATTCGGCCGGAAACGGAGGTCCACGGCGGCTCCGGTGAGGTGATGGTGGTCTGGGTCGGTGGTGGCTGAACTCTAGTGGCCGGTGGTGGTCTGGTCGGGCGGCAGGTGGTGGCGGTGAAGAGCAACGGGCTCTCGGGCGCGCGTACAGGGGAAGAGAACGGGAGAGAGAGAGGGAGAGAGAGAAGGGAAAGAGGGCACGATAGAAATTAGGGCAAGAACGGGGGGGCAATTAGCTGGGTTTTATTATTATTATTATTATTATTATTATTATTATTATTATTATTATTATTATTATTTATTTTATTTTATTTATTTTTCAAAAATATGAAATTACTGTCCACGCGATCGAAATCGCTCAACGAGCGCAGATCGATACTTGGATCGCTAAAATTTCACACGAATAAATTTCTAAGAGCAGGAAGCAAGCCAGGGGCAAAAATTATAATTTCCTTAAAATCACCTCCTTTCGCCGCGCTTCGACTGACATTTCCAAAACTTCAAACGCTACATTTCCGAATCCGCTTCGTCGCTGCGATATCTCCGAAAACTCGATTATCCAAATTCGGAATCCATTTCGTGGTCTCTTTCATTAATTGAAATTTCAGTAAATGCTCGGGTCAACGGGCGGCTGTTAGGAGATACGCGTATCGACCCGTTGGGTCCACGTACTTTAAATCCTAAATTAGCCTTTCCCTTCCGGTCGACCATCCCGAGGTGATCAATCTCGACTGAGATTTAGCTAAAACGCAATTAATGAAATACATCCATTCTTTATTGAAATTTCCGAAAAAGGGTCGAAAATTCGGGACGTCACATGATATAATTATCTCAATAAGCATTGAAATTTCTGAAGTCGTCACATCTTTACCCGTATCCAGAGCTAGCAAAAGCTTTTGTGCATTTTCCTGAAAACTTGCTTGTTTACGCCTCAAAGTTTTGTGCAACATACGTACTCAAGCCAAACTCCTGAAAGTCATATAAGATAAGGTAACTAAATGTCAAAAGTAACTACTTATCGTTGTCGTTTGTGTTGAATTATTACGAAGGAAATGCCAAGCCCCGCGAGAAGAGGAATTCCTTTCAATTCCAAAGTTGATTGAGGATTGATGCGAAAGATGGTATTCTGCTGAAAGAACTTTATACACCTTGCCCGATGAAAATAAAACTTTCCACACCTGGCATTCTTTAAAACTAAAGTGTATTATCGTGACAAATTCTTGGGCTCTTGAATAATTAACCGAGTAATACATTGTATTTTCTAAGGTGGTCATGCCTTCCATCTGTAATGGGAGTCAGCAAAGCTGATTTTGCATTTTCTGAAAACTTGCTCGTTTCATGCATGAAAGTTTTGTGCACCGTATGCAGTCAAGGGAAACCCTACAACCTCATGATTTGCGGTAAGTAGACGTCAAAACTAATTACTTGCCTTTTGTCGGATAGAGTGAATTAAATATGAAGGAAACCCATTCTTCATGAGAAAAATGATTCCTCTTTGTCGCAATGTGACCAAGGATTGACGCAACAAATTGTTTCCATGGTGAAAGAACTTTCTAGCCCGACGCAAATAAAACTTTCCATATCTGGCATACTTTAAACGTAAAAACAAAATGCTTCTCTGACAGTATTGTATCAAGGACAGTACAATCCCAATCGTAGATCCAAGCACAATTACCGCGTACTTTGCATAAAGCACTCATTAATTGAAAGATCATGTGGCCAGAAATAATTGACAGTACTGTCAAATTGTGAAGCTAGCAGCTTCCAATGTACAATGAATAAGCTGAAATGTTTTGGTTAAATATAAGGCTTAAACGCATGAAAAGATATTTTCAAGACTGAAGTCCATTATCGTGAAAAATTTTCCGAAAACTTGCTTGTTTCCCGGATGAAGGTTTTTGTGCACCATATGTAGTCTAGAAAAACAAATGGCGGTCGCATGATTTGCCGAAACTAGACGTCAAAATTGATTACTTGTCTTTGTCAGATATGGTGAATTGATTATGAAGGTAACGTCATTCTTCATGAGAAAAATGATTCCTTTGCATTCCCAAGTTGATCAAGGAATGACGACTCAAATGGTTTCATGCATAAAGAACCTCCTGCACTTGGCTCGATGTAGATAGCACTCTCCACATCGGGCCATCTTTACCAGACTCCGGTGCATGTCGACGGTAATTCTAAGTTTCCGGTCTCAAGCGCATTGTTTCACTCCCTATTTTTTTCCATAAAAAACTTCTTTTCCTCCAGCGTACAACGTTTGGAATCATCCTTTTGCGAGCAATCAAATCAACCGCAGGCTTGGTAAGCGACTCAGATGAGAGCATCCATCCGAAAGGTTCGCTTTTTCTTTAGAAAATACTTGAGACGCATTTGGTTCAGCTTTGAAAAATGAGTTTTGGGGGAAATACAAAAGCTTTTAGCCTAAGGAGCTTTGGAAAAATGCAAATGACGGTATGGTAAAAGGTTTCTTTGAAAGCAATTTTGGGTTAAGCAGTGCTTGGCAACAAAAATTTTACAGAGGGCTTTGGCTACAATATTTTTTTTATTGAAAAGAAATCAAACATTTCGACGACGAGCTAGATCTGGAACCAGACAAGGGCTCAAGACATTGACGAGCTAGATTTGGCGCTGGCGGCTATCAGCCAAGGTCGTACGACCTCGGGCAACGCCTGACGAGGGTCGCGCGACCCAAGCGAGGGGGGTCGGGCGACCTCGGCTTGAGTTGCGCAACCACATCAAAGGCCGCTTGTTGTTGCGTAGCCCCAAGCGACGGAGGCATGAGATGCGCGACTCAAGAGACCGTCACTAGGGTGCCGCAACCTTGCCAACCCTCGCAGCCCTTCACCAACCAGATCTAGCCTCGTCGGCCACCCTCACGCAAAGAAGATGAACAATAACAATAGGGGGGCAAAACATGGAAAAACTAGTGAGGGTAGTTTTGGGAAAAAATTATTAAAACTTAGTTTCAACATTTCGAAAATGCTTAAAATTCAATGCTCCAAGACCAGCTTTCACTCCAAAAACCACTTTGGAATGGTTGCTAACATCCAATTTTGCCTAAAGAGCCTTTCAAAATGTTGAACCAACTTCTCGGACTTTGAAAATTGCTTATATTTCTACGTGTTTAATAACTTCTTTTTGCAAAAAAAGAAAAAAGATAAGTTGCAGTAAGTTCATAATTGAATAAATAACTTCTCAACAGCTTATAAAAAAAACAAGATTCACCTATTTATGGCTAAAAGATTATTCTCGAGAGAATGTAACTCTAGAGCTGTCAAAAATCACTAATTTTCTCCATGCGGTTATTATCTATGACTACCAAAATTTCCCTCACGAATTCAGGCTCGATTGGGAGCGAATCATGATGATGAAACGACGTGATCGTCATCTTTGCCATCTTAGTCCAATTTCCCTCCAAAGCAATCTCTCTCTCTTGCCGAGTTTCTCACGTTCGTTGTACACACCATTTGAGAGAGAGAAGCATCTGCAGGTTATCGATTCTTGCTTACCATCCTCTACTTGTAAATCATTATGGATGCTTGGCTCCGATTTGTTTTTTCTTTGATTACCATGTTTTACCTGCAATACCTGTGTTCCCAGTCCTCAGTGGTACTGGGTGGGGATGTCTGCCTGGGTGCTTGATGCGAGGTTGGTGGTAAATCACTGTACTTTTTTGTGTCGGAGTTGAAAATTTTTGTCAAATTACTCAGCCACAGCAACTCTAGGGCGAAATGATTTTCGATCTTTGTCACGAGTTTCATTTCCCTTCGCCTGCATAGCAAGCTGAAAACAGCTCCTATGACAAAGCTACGCTATTTGTGATCTGGATACTTTTGTATGACGAACTAGGCAATGCCAAAAGTGCTCTTTATGAGCAGGGCGCATGCACAGAAAGGCAGAGTACCACACGATTTCGTATGCATTCATCAAACATAATGAGTGCATTGTAAAAGAATAATGCATCAAACATTGTGAGCAGGATTGTAATGTGTTTCGACCGAGCTGAAGTGTATGACCTGCCCAATGAAAAGCTAAGCCCTCCTGCTTGTGTTTATTATTGGCTCAGTTTATGCTCTTGATGTTGTGCAAATATAAATAAAGGAAAATGCCCAAAGAAGTCTCAGACAGCTTTGGACATAATCTTACATCCTGGTACAAACACAAGATATTTGTAACTTTCAACTCCGTCGAGTTGGTATAAGCCCAGCCATATGCCATACAGGTTGGGGAGAAATTGACATTGTCTCAACCAAGAGGACAAACAAAAAGTAGCAGTCCAAGGGCAGACAAGAAAGGTCTCCAATCTGGTCGTAATGGTGAAGGGG
>JAGVVM010001998.1:0-54685 GCA_019149425.1 Psidium friedrichsthalianum
ATTATTTGTATTATTATTCATTATTATTTTATTATTATTATTATTATTATTATCTTTTCGTCATCAATTCAAGATATATTCTAATACCATAATCCATAACACATTTATCAAACTAATATTCGTGTATAAGAAAATAATCACTAAGATAGACTATTGTAGTTTATTTCCGTATTAGTAATTTTTATCTTAGGCTTAAAAAATTATAATTTGATTACATTTGTGCTACAATTTTACTCAATTTGGCACATTGTTTTTAAAAATTGTATTCAAGGTATTTTTAAATCTATTGATCTTCAACACAAAGAGAGAAAATTAAGGAAGGGAAGAACATTGTATTTCCTGCCGATCATAATGTCTGGAAAAATTTTATGAAGAAGAAAAAGGCATAAAAGAAATTATGAAAACATTAGATTAGAGGCAGATATTAGAATGCACTTGTTCGTGTCCTTTCAGAATCATCCACAATTCTCGAGTTCTGAACATCTTTTAGCATCAACACAGAAAAAGCAGATCTACATCCTATTCATAATTAAATCAATATTTTTTGCTAAGTTTAAAATTAATTCTTGTGGCTAAGTTTACTCTAGATTTTTCTAGCATTCGTAGGTGTTTAAAATCCGACTTAATTATTATGGGAATTTTGAAAATGACAGTATAAGAGTGCATGATGACACGTAAATCATCGATGTGTCAAGCCAGGTGACAAGACAGAGTTTAAAGGGAAGTGTCATGTGACAAGTACAAGTACAAGCACTCTCAGCTTCGGCTTGATCTATAAATAACAGAAATGACCCCATGAATGTAACTTGTTTGTTGACATTTGACAATAATATCAAAGGAAAAGACCTGAACTATTTTTTAATGTAATGGTTTGTCCAGTTTTCATTCTTTTTAGGGTTAATACCACCAAATCACAAACTAATACATCCTTACCATATTTACCCCAAACTAATTTTTTTTGTGTCACAAAAACTCAGTAGAAAGTCACACCGCCATTGAGGTAGGACTTTCTGATATCCATATAGAAGGAGGGAAGCCATACCACATTTACCCAAAACTAATTTTCATTTCACAAAAAAATCCCAACCGCTACATTCATCTCACATTTACCCCAAATTTATTTTTGTATCACAATGATCTCAAGATCAGCCTTATTGGCCTGATTCTTGTCATTTCAATATCCTAAAAGTATTCTATTCTAAAATCCAACCTAATCAACGTGTGTTAAAGCCAACTATTCTGTTAGAAATGGAATTCGATGATAACTTCAATTTCAAGAAACTCTCGGATAGCTCGTAAATACCTTTTTTATTGCCTATTTGCTTCACTTATCATATCTGAAGCTCAAATCAGTAGGTTCAACATATATAGTTGAGAATTTATGTTCAGAACAAAGAAAATTTGGAGTAAATGTAGCACCAAATGTATCTACTTATATTTTTTTTATATCATAAAAATAAGTTTGGGGTAAATATGACACAATCGTATCATCTTAGGATTATTTCTTATACACAATTAGTTTGAGGTAAATGAGTTATGGATCTACCGGTTTGGAATTTTTTGTGATGATAGATAATAATATAATAATAATAATAATAATATAATAATAATAATAATAACTAACAATAACAATAACAATAAAAGGGGGGTCGTTTGGTTTGTTTTACCTAATTGCTTAATCCCATCACTTAACAGTAGCCGGATAATTGCTGAAAGTCCAAATTTCGCAGAGACCGGTCAATGCAACACAAACAAGCCAAGAATAACATGTTGATATCACGAAGCAAGTTAACGATTAAACCTAGACAATAGTAAAGTTGTGAAGCATGTTTTTCAGTTACCTTCCACAAAGGCAGAGATGTGAAGCTTGACTTCATGAAAGCATATGGCCATCTGTCAGAACAAGAACAGCAGATTTGAGATTCGTCTTTTCTTTTTGCAAGTGGAAGATTGAGCTAAGGTGGTGAGCTAACTAGGAACCTATAAAAGAGATGTTCTGCGTTTTTCTTTCCTAACCATACCCAAAGGCCAGTCACCAACTCATCATCACAACCCAAAATTCTATGCAACTATCTCTTGCGATATAAACTCCCATCCCCTTCCTCCATTGCCTCAAACACATTTAGCAATCCATTCCTCTCAGCTCAAAAGATCCAGACTTCGTTTACCAATATGGCTTCTTCCTCAAAGAGCTCTCTCCTCTTCATTGCCCTAATTTTCTCAACCGCCAATATGAGCTTCGGAGCTCGTCATCTGCTACAAACAACTATGCCATCGATACCATCGATACCATCTCTTCCCACCATACCAACTTTGCCAATACCGACATCGTTGCCACTGCCATCCATGCCCACATTGCCGATGGTCGCCCTGCCGCCTATGCCTGCCATCCCAACGACCCTACCTCAGCCCAACTTGCCAACGCTACCCACCATCCAGCCGACATTGCCTATGACCACCCTGCCACCACTTCCAAGCATGCCAACCGTGCCAACCACCTTGCCCCAATGCCGAGCATCCCTACCATTCCTTTCCTCACTCCTCCTCCAGCCTCTAGTCCCTGAAGATTTTAGTACCATATGAGTGAGGTTACCTCAGTGTATCTTTAAACTGGTGTGGTCCGCCCTTTATTTGTAAGATTGTGCGCATGTATGTGTGGTGTGTCAAGAGATGTCTTTTGGAATTATATTTATCGTTCACATTGTCTTCTAGTGAGGTCTTTTACTGCTTATAAATGTTTTTCCAGTATCTTGTATGTACTTTCTATCATATTTGTACTTAATAGAGGATCGTCACTACAAGAAAATCGAACTTTCACCACGGCGGAAATTCTTGACTAAGGCTTTTCGTGGCGGAAATGTCATAAAGGCCTGTGGCAATATATCTTGGAAACGGAATCGAGTAATTTTGTAGCAGAAAGTATACTTTTCACCCCGGATATTTCATGGCTAAAGCGTAAAACAGACACTCAGTAGCGACTAATTTTATTTCGTGGCTAAAGGGCCAACCTTTTGTGACAAAAAAATTATGTGGGTGTTGTGGCTTTGGCGACACAAAGGTTGTAACTAATGATATGAGGCCAAAGAAAGACTTTCTGACTATAGCATTAAATTTCGCAGTGCTTGAATCATCTCTGCCCACAATCATACGATTCAAAACTTTATCCTGTTAGGTAAGATGAGATATAAGTTCGAAAATCATAAAGCATGTGAATTGAAAGTATTTCCAACACCAGAGGAAGAAGGAAGACATGAAAAGGGACGAGCTATTTATAATGAAAGAGGAGTGTTTCCAACACCACGTGTATACAAAGAGCAAATAAGACCCATTGTCAAACTACGCGAAAATTCAACAATCTAAGTTGCATACCCATTGTAATTTAAATTGCATTACTTATTTTACTAACTTAGGACCAAGAAATTTAATGTTGATCAGCATAATTTTAGGAAAAATTACCAAAAAAAGGTCCTGAATCTATTGCAATTGTGCCAATTCAATCCTAAATATATTTTTTTTTCATTCATTCCTAAACCTCTAGCAATTGTGCCTGTTCAATCCATCTAGTCAATTTGGCTGGTTGGTACTAACATGGACACCGCCCGGTATAGAAGGTGAAGCGATGAATGATTGGTATGACATCTCAAATTTCGCTACATTAGAAATAATTAGACATTAAAATAAATCTTCTTGACATGATCTTTGGGGGACTTTTAGAAGAGGATATTTAGTGACTTTTCGGGAAAGTTATTTCAAAGTTTCTCAAGAAAGCTATTGCTTAGCTTATTTAAGAAGTTTTTTGAAAAATTTCATTGGACAATATAATGTGAAGAAATAGTTTTTGATTTAATATTTATAAATTAAATAGGATAGGAAAATCAATATTATGCTAATTAAATCAGAAGTAAGTCAATTTTCTAATGGATAAGAATAAAGTCAATACTAAGTCAATTGAGTCAATGGCAAGTCAATTTTCTAATGGATAAAAATAAAATAAATGCTAAGTCAATTAAGTTTTTCTAAAAGGAAAAGAAGAATTTCATTTTCAAGCATTAATTAAAAAGATACAATGAAATGTCGTTTTCATAAACATAAATGAATTCACATTAGAAAGTCAAGGAATTAATAAATGCATTCACATTGGTAGAGAAACCTAACGAGCAAGTTTATTAATGAAGAAACTTTTGGAAGAAGTAGAAAGTTATAAATGAATTCACGCTAGTTCACATTTGTGGAAGAGCTTATAACGAACAAGTTCTTTAAGGAACTTGAGAAAGAAGTTGGAAATTATAAATGAATTCACACTAGCTATAAATGAGTAAGATTCATAAAGTTGGGTATTCTTAAACATGTTTATATTGTAGAAAAACTTAATAAGATAAGATACTGTTAATAAATCAACTTAAGATATCCTCTTAGAATTTGTAAAAAATGCAAATAAGTATGATTATTCAACAAAAGATAAAAACAATGGATCAAGGGCAGGAAAATACCGAGCCAACGATGGCACAACAATGTCCGATCAACTCATGCCTGGCCAGCGTGAGGCCAGATTGGGACACACTGGCTGAACCACCAACATGAGGCAACTGCCAGCCATGCCGCCATGAGGACGGCATGAGCTGGGCAATGTCCCATGGACGGCGCTGCCGGGAACTATTCCTCATCGACGGATGGCCAATCCCTAATCCATCTTTCATTTTTGAAATTATGTTTAATTTAGAAATAATTAAGATGATTAATCAATAAAGATGGTAATTAAGTAAATTAAACCCTTCTTGACACTTGGGCCAGCGAGGAAATGTCAAAAACCTAAACTAGTACCTAAGAGATATTTTGACCAATTAGAAAATACTACATGGTTACTCTAGGGTAGAATAACTTCATGTAGAGCATAGCTTGATAGGTGGCTTCATAAGATGATGAAAAATATCTAGCATTAATTATGGTTTTGACTTAAAAAGAGACTCTACATTACAAGAGGGAACTCCATCGTGAGATTCAAGAAGAGAACTCTAGAATCCCATCATTATAAGTATAGACTTCAAGAGACTCATCATTAAGGTTATGGAATTCAAGAAACTTACTATAGAAGTTGAAGACTTCAAAAGGTAATGATGGGTCTTGTCCCTATATAAAAAGGAGTCGTTCCCTTTCTTGGAAACAATGTAACCTCTTCTCTACTTCTTCCTAAAGATAGCCAATTCCCTCTCTCCCTCCCTTCCTTAGTACGCCGTCCTCACACCACCACCATCCGCCACCGTGCACACCACTGTTCGTCACCACACCATTTGTCGCCATGGCGTTTGCTGCCTCGTCATCACAACCACCACCTCAAGCATGCCATTACGCCCAATACCATGTCATTGTCCTGCCATCCTTCATTCTTAGTTTGGTTTCCATTCGTCATAGTAGAGTACAATGGTCCGATAAAGAGGTAGAGATCTAACACGGTAATATCTGTTTCTTTACTTAATTTAATGTCGCATTAATGCATGATTTTGTGTGAATGTTCATTTATCATGGCACTAATGACAAGTCACTTTTGATTAATATTGCGAGGGGGAAGTCGAGGATGCAAACCAGGGATCGATCGAAGGAAGAACAAGAGTCACCGAGGCCAAACAAATCGAGATTCGACTGGACCCAAACCTAGTCAGGTTTGGAGCCGCCTAGCAGAATTGGAAATGTTCTATTAGCCGTGAACCGAGTTGATGTGGACCGGTTCCATATCAAACTAGAACAAGTTCCGCCTAGCAGGGCATAAATCAATTCTATTTTGGACTAGTTTGGGTGGTCTGAATGGCCGGTTCGGTCCCAAATCTCCCGGATCAATTTGTTCGATCGTACGCAACCCTCTTAAACGAACATCCTATCTTCATCCCGTCATTTTAAGAATTTATATGTTGGATAATGAAGAAAGATAATAATCGAAGCATGCATATGAAAGTATGTGATTGTCATTAAAAGACAATAATCACCACCATTAGCGAGAAAGGCAACCATGTAGGGGCTTGAAGTAACAATGTATTTAAGTGACCGTCACTTGCGACAACAAATATACTTGCCGTGATCTCCTAAAAGTTTTTCTTGAGGCGATGGCGTAGATACCCTTTACCTAATAATGATATGAAGTGAAAGTAACGTCATATACGTGCAGTGACGATATTGCCTAGCACTAGAAGTCCCGATGTAAGGCTTGGGAAAAGAAAGCCCAAAAGTGAAAATATATATATGTCGATTATATTTATGTGTCTATGTAAACTAGAAAGTGAAAAGAAAGCGCCCGGTTGCATTTTATATATTTTTATGAAATGGATATAATTAATGATTGATAATGCCTGACATCCTCTACAAATGGATCACAAGATCACTTTGCTTAAAATGCATGACACCACTTAATCAAATATTAGACTGATACTCCTGCTTTATGCCTAGAAATTTCATTTACTAGGCTATTTGCTCATCCCTTTATTTTTCAGATAAGAAAATGAAATTTTCACAGGAGTCGCTGTTTGGAATCCTTACCCGTATCACCCACCATAAGCGGACTGTAATCGAAGTTGAATTTGGCATAACGTACATCCACAATACTTCAACTATCAGGATAGATGTGAGGTTGGCCGATTATATCTCTATTTAGTTCGTTTCTCGACACAACCAGATGGAAAGGCATGATGCGAGGCTCGTTATGCAACAGTCCATCAGGATTCGAAGGCGAAATAGCACCTTAGGATAAACCTCTCCAAGGAGTAGGGTAGATCTATCCCATATTAGTGGTTTGACCCGACAGAGTAGCGGTTATGGCTAGTGATCGGATAGTCTCTAACAAGTTTTGTTTGTGAGATAGGTACGATGGTAGTGTGTGACGAGGTTGTAAGAGAAAAACCGGTGTGTTTAGCTTCCCTGCATTTTGGATGTAGTAAGAAATAGGGAAGCTGGAGGATTCGTTGTAGCCGAATGGATTGCCTATCTTTATATAATATGTTGCATGTTTGTCCTTCATACTTAAGCAGACATAGCAACTTCCAAGATAATTACAAACATGCAACATATTATATAAAGATATGCAATCCATTCAGCTACAACGATACTCTAGCTTTCCTTTTTCTTTTTTTTTTTATAATCAAGGTGTCCGCGCGGCCGGTGAGCTTGTACTCAAACCAGCGGTGAAGCACGACTAGTCCTCGGGGGGGCTAGCGCAGCAACCCACCGTCACGGCCCTCCACTTAAATCACCAATGTCCAGTAAGAGGTTTGAACCCAAGACCTAGCACTCGTGAACGCACAGTCCCAAGCCCACCTACCAACTAAGCCACCGATGGGTGGGTCCGGCTTTCCTATTTGTTACTACATCCAAAATGCAAGAAAGCTAAACACACTATATTTTTCTCTCAAAACCTTGCAACACATTACCTCCCAATCAATCTCACAAGAAAAAATTGTTAGAAGCTATCCGATCACTAGCCACAACTGGTATCGCTTTAGGTCAAACCACTAATGTGGGATGGGTCTACCTACTCCTCGAAGGGGCTCATCCTAAGGCACTACTCTACCCTAGAATCCCACTGGACCATTAAAGTTGAGCAACGAGCCTCGCATCATACCCTCTTCAATTTGTTCGTGCCAAGAAATGAACTAAACAAAGATCTGATCGGCTAACCCCACATCTATCTAGATGGTCGAAGTAATATGGATGTATGTTTTGCCAAATTCAATGTCGATTATAGTCCACTTAAGGTGGGTAATACATGTGGGGAAATCCAAACAGCAGCCCCTACGGAAATTCCATTTTCTCACCTAAAAAATAAAGGGATAGGTAATCAGCCCAATAAATGAAATTTCTAGGCCTAAGGTAAGAGTATCAGTCTAATACTCAACTTAGTAATGTACATGCATTTTAAGCAAAGCTATCTTGTGATATGTTTTGTAAAGGATGTCATGCATTATCAATCATCAATCATATCCATGTCATATAAACATATAAAATGCAATCGATGACGCTTTCTTTTCACTTTCCAGTTTACATAGACCGTAAATACAATCGATGCATTTTCTTTTCACTTTTGGGCTTTCTTTTCCCAAGCCTCACATTAGGACTTTCGATACCAGGCAACATCGTTATTACACGTGTGTGATGGTACTTTCACTTCATATCAATATTAGGTAAATAGCGTCTATGTCATTGCCTCAAGTAAAACTTTTAACGGATCAAGGCACTTACCCGTTGTCGTGAGCAACGGTCACTTAAATATGTCGTTACCTCAAGTCCCCACACCATTGTTTTTCTTGCGAACGGTGGTGACCTAATTACATATTCGCACACACATGCTCCGATTATTATCTTTCTTCGTTATCCAACATGTAAAGCCTTAAAACTATGAGATAAATACAAGACAGTGGATTAATCAGATTGCGTACAACTTGACAAATTGATTTGGCGAGGCTCGGGAGGAAATTGGGCATTCAGACTGCCCAAACCAGTCCAAAACAGAACCGGTTTGTACCCTGCCATGCGGAAACGATTCTGGTCCAGTTTGGAACTGGTCCAGAACAACCCGGTTCACGCCTAGCAAATCTGTTCCGGTTCTACAAAGCCTGGTTTGGTCGATTCTAAACATGACCAGGTCTAGGTCATGCCAGATTCCAATCCATTTCGCCTCAGTGACTCTCACTCTTCCATCGATCGATCCATGCTTGGTGTCCTTGACTTCCCCCTCACAATATTAACCAAAAACAACTTATCATTAGTGCCATAATAAATGAACATTCACACAAAATCATGTGTTGATGCGACACCAAATTAAGTAAAGAAACGGATATTACCGCGTTCAATCTAGAAATCACATTCACTTTTTTACTAGACTACCATATTCTACCACGATGAATGGAACCTGAACTAAGATTTCTGAAGGATGGCAGGACGGCGGTGGCACGGCGGTAACCGTGACAACGTGCGTAAGGTGGCGGGTGTGACGGCGTGGCAATGAATGGCATAGTGACAGACAATGGTGTGCACGATGGTGGACGGTGGCGGTGTGAGGATGGCGCGTCAAGGGAGGGAGGGAGAGAGGGAGTCGGCTTTCTTTGGGAAGAAGTGGAGAAGAGGTTACATTGTTTTCCAAGAAGGGTGACTACTCCCTTTTATATAGGGACGCGACATATCATTATTCCTTTTGAAGTCTTCAACTTTTTGGATAAGTTTCTTAAATTCCATAACCTTAATGATGAGTCTCTCGAAGTCTATACTTATAATGATGGATTTCTAGAGTTCTCTTCTTGACTCTCCTAATGGAGCTTCCTTTTATAATGTAAAGTCTCTTTTTAAGTTAAAGCCATAATTACTAGTATACACTTTTCATCATCTTATGAAGTTACCTATCAAGCCTATGCTCTACATGATGTCATCCTATCCTAGAGGAGCCATATAGCATTTTCTAATTGGTCTAGATGTCTCTTAGGTCCTAGGTTAGGTTTTTTACATTTTCTCATTGGTCCAAGTGTCAAGAAGGGTTTAATCAACTTAATTATCATCTTCATTGATTAATCATCTTAATTATGTCTAAACTAAACTTAATTCCAAAAAATCAAAGATGGATTCGGGACTGGCCATCCGTCGATGAGGAACGATGGCCGGCTACGCCGTCCATGCGACACCTCCCAGCTCACGCCGTCCTCACAGCGGCGTGGCTGGTGGTTGCCTCAGGCCAGCAGTTCGGCCAGCACGCCTCGATCCAACCTCACGCTGGTCAAGTGTGAATCGGTCAAACGTCATCATACCATCGCTGGCTCAGCATTTTCCTACCCTCGATTCATTGTTTTTATCCTTGCCTTTCTTAAAATTCTAAGAGGATATCTTAAGTTGATTTATTAATTGTATATTGTCTTATTAAGTTTTTCGAACAATAAAAATATGTTTAAAAATACCTTGACTTTATTAATCTTACTCATTTATAGCTAGTGTGAATTCATTTATAATTTCCAACTTCTTTCCCAAGTTCCTTAAAAAAACTTGTTCGTTAAGTACTTCCACAAATATGAACTAGTGTGAATTCATTTATAACTTTCAACTTCTTCTCCAAGTTTCTTCACTAATAAACTTGCTCGTTAAGTTTCTCTACCAATGTAGATACATTTATTAATTTCTTGACTTTCTAGAATTTATTTATGTTTACGAAAACGACATTGATCTTATCTTTTCAATTAATGCTTGAGAATGACATTCTTCTTATCCTTTTAGAAAAACTTAATTGACTTAGCATTGACATTATTAAATCATGTTAAGAAGATTTACCATTGACTTAATTAACTCAATATTAATTTTCCTATCCTATTTGATTTATAAATATTAAATCAAGAACTATTTATTCGCCTTATATTCTTCTAATGAAATTTTCCGGAAAACTCCTTAAATAAGCTAAATAATAGCTTTCTTGAGAAACTTCGAAATATAACTTTCTCGAAAAGTCACAAAATAGCCTCTTCTAAAAGTTTCCTAAAGATCATGTTAAGAAGATTTATTTTATTCTATAATTATTCCTAACTGGGTCATTTATTTCATTCTGTCAATCGTAGCCATTGCCTGCGGCCCCTCTCTTGCATTTTTGGCCCATAACTGCATTGTCATCATCGGCCGCTGCTGCTGCAGTGGATGCATGAGGATTTGATGGTGTTCAGAGGTTGGATTGAGGGGTGGAATCGTGGCCGTTGAGTAGAAGTGGCCATTTCATCGTGGGGAGATGCCGACATGGGAGTTGGAGTTTTGCCTTCACTCCGAAAGTTGTTGGGCGAGGCCTGCCTCGCCAACCCAGCCATGGTAAGGCGAGACCACTGTAGGAAAAAGAGGGAATTGAAAAAAAGAAAGAAAAGGAAATAAAAAGGAAAAATAAAATCAAAAATATTTCGTTGGACAATCAACGCCCTCAAGCGTCCACGTCAACACCGGCAAGTCAAAATTGGCTGGATGGGCTAAAATGGCATAATTACAAAAATTTTAGGACTGAATTGGGAAAAAAAAAAGTTTAGTACCGAAAAAACACATCTACATCCTATTCATAATTTAAATCAAATATTTTTGCTAAGTTTAAAATTAATTGTTTTGATTAAGTTTGCTCTTGATTTTTTTAGCATTCGAAGGTGTCTATACACCAACTTGAACTATTATTAGCATTTGAAAATAACATATAAGAGCGTAGGACGACACGTAAATAATCGATGTGTCAAGCCAGGCAACAAGCACAGAATTTAAAGAGAAGTGTCATGCGACAAGGACAAGAATGAGCACTCACAACTTCGGCTTGATTTATATATACAATAAAAATGACCCGGTGAATATAATTCGTTTGTTAACGGTTGACACCAATATCAAAGGAAATAAGACCGAAACTATTTTTTCGTGGAATGTTTTTGTTCAGTTTTCATTCCTTTTAGGATTAATACCACCAAAAATCACAAATTAATACATCCGTACCACATTTACCTTAAACAAATTTTTCGTGCCACAAAAACCCTCAAGCTAATATGTCATTTCACAAAAAATTCCAAACTGCTGCACCCATCTCACATTTACCCTAAACTTATTTTTTGTATCACAAAGATCTCAAAGTCAGCCTTATTGGCCTGTTTCTTGTCATTTCAGTATCCGTAAAAGTATTCTATTCTCAAATCCAACCTAATCAACACGTGTTCAGGCCAACAACTCTGTTGGAAATGGAATTCGTTGATTACTTCAATTTCAAGAAACTCTTGGATAGCTCGCATCGTGTAATTGCCTATTTGCTTCACTTCTCAGATCTCAAGCTCAAATCATTTGCTTTTAACATGGTTAAGAATTTATGTTCGGAACACAGAAAAGTTGGAGTAAATGTAGCACGAAATGTATCGGCTTATGATTTATTTATTTTCTATCATAAAAATGAATTTGGGGGTAAACGTGGCACGATTGTTTCATTTTAGGACTATTTCTTTTACACGAAACCGGTTTGTAATTTTTGGTGATATTAAAAAAAAAAAGGAGGGGGTGTTTTGGTTTTCTTTTACCTAATGGCTAAAGCCCATCACTTAACAGTAGACCGGATAATCGCTGAAGTCCAAATTTCGCAGAGACCGGTCAATGCAACACAAACAAGCCTAGAATAACATGTTAATATCAAGAAGTAAGTTAACAATTAAGCATAGACAATAGTAAAGTTGTGAAGCACGTTATTCAGTTAACTTCCACAAAGACATGGATGCGAAGCTTGACTTCATGAAAGCGTATGGCCATCTGTCAGAACAAGAACAGCAGATTTGACCTTTGTCTTCTTCTGCTTCTTCTGTTTCTTTTTCTTTGCAGGTGGGAAGACTGAGCTGAGGAGATGAGCTACGAAGGAACGCATAAATAGATGTTCTGTTTTTCTTTCCTAACCATACCCAAGGGCTAGTCACCTACTTATTACCACAACCCTGAATTCTTCATAGTTATCTCATGCTATATAAACTTCCACCCCCTTCCTCCATTAAGCAAACACAATTAGCAATCCATTCCTCTCAGCTCATCGATTTCAAGTCCTTGAGCCTATCTCAACATAAAACCCACCGCTCCATCTACCAACATGGCTTCATCCCCAAAGAGCTCTGTCCTCTTCATCGCCCTAATTTTCTTGACCGCCGACATGAGCTTCGGAGCTCGTCATCTGCTTCAAACAACTATGCCATCGATACCGACTCTTCCCACCATACCAACTTTACCAATACCCACCTCGCTGCCGCTGCCATCCATGCCCACTTTGCCGAAGGTCGCCCTGCCACCTATGCCCGCCATCCCGATGACCCTACCTCAGCCCACATTGCCAACGCTACCCACCACCCAACCGACATTGCCCACCACTACTCTGCCGCCACTTCCAAGCATGCCAACCACCACCCAACCGACATTGCCCACCGCTACTCTGCCGCCACTTCCAAGCATGCCAACCGTGCCAACCACCTTGCCCCCAATGCCGAGCATCCCTAGTTCTCTCCCTAAGATTCCTTCCATTCCTTTCCTCACTCCTCCTCCAGCCACCAGCCCCTGAAGACCTTAGTACCATATGAGGTTACCTCACGTTATTTGTGACTTGTGGGATTGCCCTTTTGTTTGTTGATTCACTTGCATGCATGTGTGGTTTTGCGAGATTGTGTTTAGGGATTCTGTGCTCTTTTTATTTGTCGCTCATGTTGAGCTCTCTTTTCCAATTTCGTGTATCAGCAGATCTACTATTTATACACATCGATCAGTGATTTCTTTCCTCACTTTCTATCATCTTTCAATCGTTGCCCAGTTTATTATTTACTCGCAGTTCATTCAATTGATCTAGTTCAACTGGCCAACATCTCCAATTCAGATTGACTGTTCTCGACGACCGTTCATTTCGTCTGTGCCCGTAATAGACATCCGATCACAGTTCTCCGAATGTGACATCTGAACCGCAATTGAGAAAACTCCCACTAAGCAATTATGTATCGATAAACAGAAGACCATGAAAACCCGGCCTCCATGAATAGAGCAAATTACTAGCAATCTGCAGCATATACAAACAACTCTAAGTTCCATTGTCATCAACGGGTAAGATAAGAATAGATAAATAAAGGACAGACAAGACACTGAAAACTATAACCCTGAGGCGTAATATTCTATTTCCAGCTCCATCCCTTGTAGTTCGAAGAGGCCTAAAAACTCTGTTTTTGGGTGTACTTATCAAAATCAAAATATGAAAGGACAAAACAGCTTTCATAGAACTATTGATCTTTCACCAAGATGAGGAGCATCAAAGATTCACTAGCAAATAGAACAATAGGCAGAGATATAACTAATTTAACTTGGGCACAACACTTGATGGATAACTTGCAAGGATAAAATCACATTTTAGGAATCGATTTAGTGTATTCACTCCGAATCAGAAGAATCGGCGTTTGAGCTTTGCCGGACACTCCTCCTAGTTTTCGCACCGGACCTTGAATTTAATGAGGATTCACCCTCAAAAAAGATAACCTGAGATTTGGCCAATCTTTCCTCCAAATCCTCTGTGCTAAATTCATCAGTCCCACCAAGCTCGTCAAATCCCACCTAATACAGATCGAGTATAGCAATTTAAGAAACATGATAATCTGAGTTTCAATAAGGACATCTAGAATCCAAAAGAGTGACCTGCAAAAGTCATATATCATACCACATAATCCTCCACTTTTGCATTCTTTACGAGAGCAAGAGTAGGGAGAACAACGATCTTAAGCTTTTCCGTGAGAAAAGGGCTTTTCTCCGCATGGATTTTCACAAAGCGGGTCTCTATGTGTTGCTTTGCCAATATACTCATGTGTTTGTCCATCACCTGCAAATCACCTGTGATCAAAAATCGTTCCTTCTAAAGTTCAGGACGCCCCACCTGCTATTCAGAGGTTCGAATCTATCCCTTCCACAAAGATTTGTTCAAATTCCATGGAGGAAAATATCGAACCTCCTAAAAAAAGGATGATTTGGCAATTCAATCAACAAAAAGTAAACTCATCACTCTTCAGCATTCAAAAAGCTGCTTTAAGTATCTTAAATACCCCCAAGCAGTGTCGATATCACATTCATCTCACCATAGAGGTAGCAGCTACACCATGTATCTAAGAAATAATTCTGTACCATCTTTAGTTACTTTAAACAATAGATAAGTGAAAAAATCATCTTTATGCTGTCTGCATTTGCAAAAGCCTATTGGAACACAAACTAACCCATATGATACAAAGAAAAATGCGAAAGACGCTATCGGTATGCTAAATTGGTTTACAACGAAATGGGGAAAAGTTTTGTAACTTTTTCAAATGCTTAAATGAGCCTGCTCACTTGAATAACCACTTGGTAGTGTTTGCCGAATTGCATGGCTTCATAGTATCTCTAGCGTTACTTGTGGCAGCAATTACTAATGAGTATGCAACACTTCAAAAACAATACTGAAACTTGAGCTGCATATCAACACAAGAAACCAATATTGTGGAGCAATGGCAATGCAAGGGACTTTTCCTGAGACGCAACTTCACCTACTCAGCCCCCGAAAAAACCTCAAAATCAACAAATACGAAGACAATAAGTTCATTCGTCGTCAACTCCAAAAAAATGGAGACGCGACTCACCTTGCAGGGCCAATTCTCGCGGTAAAAGTGGCAAACGACGCGCTCGCTGGCCTTAACGACGGAGAAGAACTCCTTCTCCACGGGAATCTCGGAGTACTCGCCGTGGCCGAGGGAGATCCAGCGGCTCCGCTTCTCCGCCATCTTCTTCATCTGCGCCAGCCTCCGCTCCCTCAGCGCCTCCAGATCGTCCTCGTCGAGGCGGTCCAGGGCCGCGATCTCCTCATCGATCTTGTCCTCCACGGCCTTGGCCACGGTCAGGACTTGCTTCTCGATAATCTGCGAGGGAGAGAAGCTAAAAAAAATCAGGTGAAATCTCGGAGATCGATGGAGATTGCAACGAATCTGGGAATCGAGTTCGCGAGAGGGATCGACGACGCGAGTACCTCTTGAACTACCGGATTCGCCATCGAAGGTCGGGCGACGCGGGGAAGTTCTCTCTTTCTCGCGCTCTGAGGAAGCAAACGGAAATGGCGATGCCGATGCCGATGCCGATGCCGATGCGCAGAGCGAGAAAGAGAGTGTGTTCAAAATAATCGAAAAATCAAATGTGAGGGAGAGAGATCGAGAGAAGAGAGAGAGAGTGGGACGGTGTCGTTTTGAGAGTCACAAGGCTGTTCCGATGACTGGAGCCCGTTTTATATGGGCCTCAACCCATTTAAGCAGATTCTTTTTTTTTTTCCATAGGAAGCGATCGGTTTCAGGATGAGTACAATTCCCGGCTTAAAATTGAGAACTAATCTAGAGACCTCCACTTAGAAAAGATTATAACCGAAAACCAAACCGATCTTAATTCAAGAATGCAATTCTTGAAGCAGCAAAGTATTGATGCATCATTTCACTATGAAAGGATAAGTTAGGCTTGGGAATTGATTCAACTAGTCCAAAAAAATCGAGTAGAACTCAAATCTCAAAACCAGAGACCAAACTGATCTTAGGTCGACTCCAAATTCGCAAAACCGGCAATCAAACCAATTTGGTCCGGTTCCCGAGTAATAAACCGAATCTGGCAATCACCTCAAGTTTTTCGAAATGAGTGTCAGGCCTGTTGAATTTATCAATTTGATCGTTGTACAATTTTATTTTATTTTTTAGTCAGAGATCGTTGTCTAATTAACAAGCATATAATGATCTAAAGAAGACAAATTAACGCTGTTTGTTTCGCGAAAAATATGTGATATGAAAAACATTAACCTAAAAATATTACTTATATCACTTAAAAAATGAAAAAAAAATTATCGTTATAAACTGTTGTTGATAATACAAAAAAGAAATTGGGTAATTATTTTAAGGATAGTACCCATCAATATTTGAATAATATTTTTCAAATACAGGCAATATAATTCACGGGGAAGGGGCAAAGACAGTAACATGTCCTCATCAAGATAATCACCAGCAGGCACCATGGCAAGATTACAAAACACACCATCAAGACACAATCAAAGCAGAGATGTCCAAAACATGCTAACTAAAAACCTCGTCTGCATTCCAACACTACTCTTATTTCAGCATCAGAACCATTTTAACTCAAGCTCAAGAGCTTAAAAGGAGTTCTCCAGATCAATGGAGAATGCATTCGGCTTGATCATGGGCATTTCGGCTTGCCCTTGGAGCTGCGCTTGTCGCGGTAGCAAGGGCACTCGTGCTTGTTTCCGTAGGTCCCCGACGGGACGCACCGGCACTCCTCGCAGCAGATGTTGCAGTACTTGATGCACCGGTCCATCACCCCCGCCCTCGCGCACCTCCCCTGGCACTTGTTCCCACAGTATTCTACAACACAATCATCTTATCACCATCGTCGCCTCGTCACTATGATCTGTAGCGCCGCAAAAGGAACACGAAGGCGCGATACGGATCGCGAAAAGACAAGAGGGTACGCTTGCTTATATACTTACGCGACGTCGCAGACGAAGGCCCCAAGAGTGCGAAGCTCAGGAGGAGCCAGCAGAGCAGAAGAGCCGGAGCCAGCAGCAGCTTCATGAGGCTTTCCTTAACTTCCCTTTGTCTTTCAGGTTCTGCTAACCATGGAGGTCTCTCCTCCTCCTACATGAAAGCTATTACTACCTGGGAATCTATAAAAAGAGAGACGGAGCTCAATCGGAGCCGTTCGCTGCGATGGGATCCGCACGAGTTCTAGCGAAGGTCCGTGAGTTTTGACGGTCCAGATCCAGTTCAGCGAATACACCTCACGTGTGATGATATGTGGGTCCTGAACGATGGATGAGAAGTGATTTTCATTGTTAAAAACGGCGCAAATAATTCATAAATTTTAGTACGATTTGAAACTTAAAATTTTGATTTGTTCAGTATATTTTTTATACTTTTGATACATATTTAATATAATTTTCGAATTGTATAAAAATATTTAATGTGTGAACTTTTGTTATATACATGTTCATCAATATTGAATATATTTTTATAATTCGAGAATTTTTTAAACATGTATCAAGCACGCCGAACAAATCAAAAACTAAGATCAAATTGCACGTTAACTAAATTGAAGGACCATACGTGTCTTTTCGCTTCTGTGACGGGTGGCAGTGTACTGTTGTTTGGTTACGGCACACGTTGTCCGATAGTCGTCAGTCGCACGTGAAGGAGGCAGAGAAGGTAGCAGGTGGATTATTCCGAAGGGATGGCGGTCGGTGCGGCGGAGGTGGAGGTGTCGGTGGGTGCTGCAGACTCGACTGACATCACCTTAAGAACTAGGAAGGGACAAAATGCTGGGAACTGTCATTAACTTTAACAGCCCGTGAAAATACTGCAGACGCGTACGCAAAGGACACAGGAGAACATAGGCCTGATTTTTAATTTAAAAAATCTTCGATTTTAGGTCCAATTTTTTTTGTCTAAAAATCCCAACTTTGATTGTAATTTCAAAGTTACTGCCTATGGCTCCAAAAATTGCTATTAGTTATTAATAACTATCAACGTCAGGCCGATTAGAGATCGATGAACTCAAGTCTTCATCAAAATGCTCGCCTTCAAATGAATAAACAATAGTAGCCTGCGTGGTTAATCTTGAAGGAAGTGCATCTAAACTCAAGCACTCTTAAAAAAATCGCTGACATGAACGTCGGTCCCCTTACGTGACAACGTGGGAAATTTTTAATATTCTTGAATTTTTTCTATTTTTTGGTCGCCACTAGCAAAAAGGAAAAAAGGAAAAAAATAATAAAAATATTCATGTCAGCATCGGCAGTATCACATAAAATGGTTGGCATCCACATCAGCGCTTTCTACCTAAATTGGCCAGATAAACTAAATTGGTACCAACACAAAAGTTTTAGTACTAAATTGATCCAATTAAAAGTTTAGGACCGAATTACTATCAATGCTATAGATTTAGGACTTTTTGGTACTCTTCCCCTTCCAAGTCTAATTTGTCCTTCCAGTCTTCCCCAGGAAATAGATGCAACAGTCCCTAAACACAATGAACTACTGAGCTTAACAGTAAAACTGGAGATGCTAACCACAGCTTAAATTAAATAATCTAGCTCACTAAAGAGATAAAATTTTGGCAAATCCCAACGTGACGACACTACAGGTAATCGGTAGCAGATACACAGAGGGGATACCCGCGCCATGCCTTTCACTGAAAATAGAGCTTCTTTGCCATTCTGTGAAATTGATTACAACACGGCAGGCGCAGTTAACAAGTTCATCATTCGATGTTTAGCGCAGCAATTATGTGTTACCCGCACCATGCCCTTCTCTGTAAACTCAGTTTCTTTGCCCTGCTGTGAATTGTTTACAGCACGACGGGCTAAATTAACGAGTTCATTGTTCAATGTTAACACAGCAACACTATATTTACACGCATTGAAGGCAGGACAATCATCATCAATCATCAACATCACCTTTATCCCAAGTTAGTTGAAGTCGGCGGTCGAGGAACCCGAAGCAAGGCAGGAGAATATACAACAATTTTTACGAACCAAGAATCATCACCTCCCAGGCTGTTGGATATGGGATCTTTCTGGCAATTAGAGTACTCCTTCGTGTCGTCACTCGATGCTAGCAGATTGACCTGACAATTATGGCTCGATTCAACTCACAACCCAAGGATATACATAACACATAATTTTGACAGCATATGAAATAACAGATTCTAGGCGGATCGTACCTTCACAATCTCTGATTTGGAACTCGGACGCATATAGGCAGCTAAAATGCTCATATTGAAATCCTGACCACAGTAGTTTAAGTGAATGAGGACGGAAACGGTGCGATTTAAGATAACACTGAATGAAAGTGCAGGATAGACATCTAACACCTAACAGCGTGTTGCCTAAGAAGCAATCACTCAAAGAGTGAGCATTTTCTGCTTATAGATGATAATTGAAGGATATGAGAAGTGAGAGAAGCAACAAAAGCTGATCGTGCCAGTGTTCTTGACAGTTGGAAGATGACCAATGCAATAAATAACAACCATTTTTCCGACATGTAGCAAGCAAATAATCGCATGAATTCAGGAAGCAACAACAGCAAACAGAGGTATAAATTAGTCTACAAGCCAACATTATAACTTCCATATGGGCAGGATTCGCATTCTCGGTGAGTTATCCTCTCCGAAGTTTTACCCTCTCAAACTTCTAGCAACCGGACAACTAACAGGAGACGCATTCTGATAGCTTGGTTCTTTTCATTTTCTAGTAATTTCGTCGCTACCAGGAGGTTCCTCTTGAAAAGTTAGGCGGAATCAAAAACATGATCATTTGAAAAAGATGCCAGGGATGATGAGTTAAAGGTGCTTAAAATCTGATATCTAAAGTTTATTTGGCAGAAAAATTGATTGTCTAAGATGCAATTCCTTTTCTTTCCATCAATCGATGAAGCTCTACATAAACTTTTCTATACTCAACAGGACTGAAGATAGAAGGAAAAGCAAGACTACCACATCTAAAAGTTATGTGCATGAAGATCCTCAACCATTCAATTCTTATACAAAAAATACAAATATCGCGTAAATGTTAATGGACTGTCATTGCAAAAGGGCATAGAGAGGCTCTCAACTATTCTAAATGTTAATAAGGAACAAGAGACAGCTGGAACAATTCCATTTAGGAATAATTACTGATTTACTATGACGATCTACCGGTATAATCCAAACAATTTAATGATATTAGTTTCTCCCTCACATTTTCATGTTAATTTATAGATTAGTATTATCAGTAATCATTTGCTGCACATCCTCCTTTGAACACGTGGACATTCTATAATGCACCCTACCATTATCCAATGGCACATGTGACATATTAAGTACATAGAAATGTAAAAGTAGAGTGCAAGACGTTATTGCAAAGAGTTTAGCAAAACGTTGCAAACAGTAAATGTACAGTTGATGGACCAAATCCATACTTTAAGTGCTACCTCAATCACTCTTAAAGTCACCATACATTTCTTTGAATATAAAACATCCTCTGATTAAATATGTAAAAAGCATGTCAACAGAAACCAAAATGGACAGAAGTTGCGCAGACATGTTTCTCTGTAAACTATGGAGTCAATCTGATAGTCACAAAACGAATCACTTTGTGATAATATAATAGGTCTACAGTGCATTCTCTTGGTATCGAAGACTAATAGCAAAATAGAGCACAACTCACCCTATGAGGATCACCCCTCAAAGATTGCACGAACATGGAAGATCCTGAACTTCTTCCCTGCACAAAAACATTTTAGATTAGATAAATCAAGTTCGCATCACAGGTCCGAAGGATTTCATAACAAAAGAATTGGGAAGAATTTGGTTTATGCTCACAAATAATTCCTTTCCACTCATTATTTTCAGAAGATTACGGTTTCAGTTGATGACGTGACAATTAAAGTTCCAGTAATCAGCATCTTGCAATTGCCTTTTTGATCGTTAATTACCTGTTTTCCGGGAAATGAGCGGTTTCCTACTATTTAAGTTCCAATGCACGTCAGAGGAAATTCTGTTTGTCAATCTTTCTTCATTTGAATCTCTCTTGTTCATTTCTCTTCATCTGTGTGCACAAGTATGTACCTTTTTTTTTCCCCTTTTGGTGCGTATGCATGAGGGACTAGGACTTCCTTTTCAACAGAACGAGACAACAATATAGGACAATGATAATGAGTTGATCGCACCGCCATATCCCAATAGGTGTATCCAGCTATGCAGTGCCAATCACACTAGGCACTATATTATAGGGTGGACATTTTCAGTTTCAAACTTAAAAAACCTGGACACCAGTCAACATTACAAGAAATTTGCTAATTCAAGGGTTAATTACGTCTTGTCACTATAAAGTCAACCTATATAGCATCACTAATAACTGAATACTACTTGGTCTCAGATCATGCATAATAATCAACTGAAATGTGTCATATGAGTTTGATAGCTGAAAATGACACAGATTTAAATCAGCCCGTCCGATTTTATGATTCTTAGTAAGTGCATTTCAACTTAAGAATATGACTACTTGGACAGATTAAGGACATCCTAAGCAAATGAATGTTAAGCAGTTGTTACCGCACTCAATTGTAAATAGGTAGTTAAGCTAAACAAAACCTTCATTGGATTTGAGATTGTTGACAATAGACAGATGCATAGTACATATCTGGCACGATGCTTGGTGCTATGGTTCTCCCTTAAATCTAGATTGCTCTCATTCCTCTCTAATCAATGATCATAATGTTATGATCTCTAAGCTTTGGTATGTTGATCCATGCATCTATCATATGGAATCCCATCGTATCATGAACTTTACTGTTTGGAGCATGATCATGTTTCTTCCTTCCACTTTGCCCTTTGCAGTAGCAATCCTGGCAATTCACAGGAAGACAAGCTTCTTTATAATATCTCTAAAACCAAAGTCCTCTCCATTAAATCCTATTATAGAGCTACTAGAAATTTTAACTTCCAATGATTCTGGTCATTCTCCTCCCAAAGCTATCTGGCTTTTTAATGTTCCACCCAACATCTCATGTTGTTTTGGCAGCTTCTTGGAAAAGAATCCTCACTTTTGAGAATCTCCCAAAGCACTTCTCCATTCTAATTGATTGGATTTGCATGAAGCATCAAAGGAATATACAGATCATTTGCTTCTTCACTATGCTTTTGTTAGCAATTCAATTTTAATTCCTCTAGTATTTGTTGGGTTGGGCCGAAGCCAGTTCTACACTCACTTCAAGGATAAAGCATTTTCCGAAAAGGCTAACTGTAGCTCCGCATTTTCTACAGCATTTGGAAGGGAAAGGAAGTAAGAGACTTCAAGGAATCTGAATCTTCACCTCATTCCATTTTTATTGATTTGCAACTACAGACTTCATGCTCCATACTCACTATAAATGATTGTTGCCAGTTTGCTGCTTTTTATAATAACTGATGTACTCAAACAATTTCTTTATAAACAAATTATTTCATAAACAGAATGAGATCTTTAAACTTTATAATATAAGGAAGATTAATCTCTATATATACTAACTTAACATTCTCCACAAATACATCTGGCACAGAGAGAGAGAGAGAGAGAGAGGGACAATTATGGAATCGAATTTCAAGAAATTACAAAATTCATGAGGCAGTGATATTTTTGTTATGATTGAAGTCATCTATTCGTTAATTTTATTCTTGAACTTCTACCTAGTTTTAGCAAGCTACACTTCATGTCCAACTTATTCTAGAACTTTGTTTTCAAATCTTTGAATTCACAACTTGATTCAATTCTTTTCACAATTCAAATTTGATGCTTCCATTTCATGATTCTGAATTTTATCCTACGTAGTATTCATATGAAATTGCAATGTCACATGAGGAGATGGCTTCATATCCTCAAATCAGAATAGACGACTTCAGGAGGTTTGCAAATCATCTTATTTGAAGGACATCGCATCGAACAATGGGTTTCACTGAAGATATTGGAAATGCATTGTTACTCTTTCTCTTGCTTTTCATATTGAGAACTTTCAAAGGTGGCTACTAAAGTTTCCTCACATAGAATAGATATATATATTATATATATATATATCTCACATATATATATATATATATATATATATATATATATATATTCCAATTCAAACTGTAGTCACTTACGTGAGTTACTAATTAGACATGGTACACACGATTTTCCGTGTTGCTTTTCACAAGTGCCTAGATATTTTTGTTGAAGATATTGATGTTATTTGAGCAAGATCTTGGGGACATGTTCTCAAACGATAAAGAATCTTAACCAATTGTGACTTAGCCTCATATGAGGACATAAAGAAATATCCCGTGTTCCACAGTACAGGCATTGTGACAAATTATGTATAGACGCTGAGACATGCCTTTACATAAGGTTGCATTCTGGTACTTTCAAGTGCCTTACTGAATGATGAAAGCGTAAGATTGTAATTTCAACCTCCCATTTGAAATCATTGATTTCCATTTATTTGATGGTTAAAGATTAATTCCTATTACTGAAGCTCATAATTGATATAAATCATCATGAAAGTAAGTTTTCAAGCCACCAATACCCTCAATAGCATTTCCAGGCAAGCTAAATCATGATTAACCCATCATAACAACACATCTTTGCACCATAACAGGGCTTAACAGACGGGAGTTAGACACCATTAAGTTTATGAACAGAAGATGCTTCATTAGGAAAGTAAGATACACCATATCAAACTCACAGTATTCTAAAGTTAGCCTAAAGTGCTAGCGACTTGCTAAATCCATAAAATTTCCTTTTTGTGCAAATGTCATAGATTTACCTCCAAGGAAACATCTCTAAGACGCCTTCCAGTCTGCGCACAGCAAATACGGACAACATGCTCATCGCAGCTCCCGCTGATAATGTAATCCCTGCTGTTCATGTAGTACGATCGTGTATAATTCTGGGAGCTTCCTGTTGGATTGATTCCAAAATCCAAAAGAAGCTTTCCATCAGCAGCCCGAAATTGTTTTACCTGTCACATATCAAATAGCATGACCTAAGAAATGGGTGAAGAAATATCTCAAACAATAGCAGCAAAGATGTAAATGCTTAAACAGATGAAACTAGGAGGGAGTTTTGCATACACCAAACTTGAGGCCTTACTATACCACAACTCATCTATTGGATGGTACTAAGTACTTTGATGATTTCTTGTGGAGGTATTCCCAAGATTGACAAAATTAAAGAGATGGCCTGTTATGAGGACAACTTGATTGAGCCCAAAAAGTCTCAAAATCAAAAGGCTCGGAATATTCCATATTGAGAGCATTCTGAAAGAAGAGGGAGTACGGAAAACAAAGTGGTGCATTTATTTCCTTCCAGAATTGAGACACAGGTCACCACATTTGCACTTGCGACAGGATTTAATTAAGAGGGGGAGGAATTTGTGGCCGACACAACTGATAAAGTGTGTGTAGCCTTGATCATAAAATACTATGGGCTAATGGAATTTATGTTGCCTGTTTAGTAAGGACATTCGCGCAACTTATATAGATCATGTATTGAGCATTATCTTCCAGTATGATTTTGTTAACATATTTGGCTTCACTATTGTACTGATTTGCTTGGACTACTTATGAAATCTCTCTTAAAAGATTCTTAAAATCAATGTCGACACGTATGAGACTGGATCTCTTGCTTATTCAGAATCTAAAAGCAAGATGATTTCTCAATTCAATATCTACAATTGAATGAAATGAGTGCATAATTCAGGATTTTACAGGTAGTTTTTACTAGTACCAACAAATACCTCATTGTCAACAGCTGATGCAAGAAGATAATGATCATCCGGAGAAAAGCAAACCATTACATTCCCTTTGGAACTGGTTGCAGAGTAGCAAGGAAGAAAAGGTTTCTGTCTCAAATCCCACAGTTTGACATCTCGGTCAAACGATGAAGTAGCAAAAAGGGATGGGGAATGGTTAGCAAACTTTACAACATTTATATGCTCCTGATGCATATTTGTGAATACTTGAAGACGTCTTCCACTGTTGATATCATACAGTGCAACATTTTTGGAGTATCCACTAGCAAGAAGCAACTCGTCTGCAGAATTCACGTGAACTGAAGTCAACTGATCAAAGTCATCAAAAGTGACAGAACCAGCACCTGAATATGTTCCTGAATTGTTTGGAGGTAGTTGCTGGATATTATACAGCTTTAGTGAACCATTGTCAGAACCAGCAATGAGCTGAGATTGAAACAGAGGGAAAGAGTGAGTTAAAAGGTCAAATAACACATAACATAATCATCAGCATAGGTGCAATTCTGTCTTTCCAATGCAACATGTTGTCTCAAACAAGGTTGCATGCACAATTTGTTTGTTCGGAAATCATCAGACTAAGAAAAGGGATATCTCACATTCTGGGAATCACAACTGGAACTAGCATGCTTCCAACTCGTGATTTAATCAAGATACTAGTTGAAGACCCATGTCTGGCACAAATTTGAAAATTACCTTTTCCAGTATTCTATTATGGTCAACAAGTTGGTAAACCACATAATGTGAGTAGAAATTTTTCATTATATTCGTGACATGTGCATGAAAGCTACATATGTATCAACCAAACAATAAAGCTCTGTATTTAGTGTTGAATAAGGACTTGTGTTTATAATTGTCTTTAACAAAAACTAATGAAGACAGCGAATATGGAGTTGCATTGGGGTATGATAATACGAAATGCATGGATACTTATGTCGATACAATAAAATCATAAAGTTCATTAGGAAGTTACATAGCTTTTGGGACTCTTATCGACATAGCTAAAGTTTGACCAAAAAAATTATACAGCTAAAGAAGGATATAAAATAATCTCTTTTCCTTCTAATGTGTGATGGTTGTAACTTGTGACATGAGATTATGCATGTACGTGCATACATTACTTATAGATCAATAACGCCAATGAAGTTGTACGACCCTACCCATTTTTTGTGACTCTTATATAAACTTAATAAAGTTAAATCAAATTTTTATCCTATGTGACTAATGAATGAATAATACGTATTATAGGCAGAATATTGTCCTATCAATGGTGTGGTCATTTTTAAGTTTATTTTTCTTGTTCTAATTAATATAAAGAATAGTAAAGTAGAACTTTGTGCTGGTGTGACAAGTAACTTGATAACAAAAATCCACTTTATCCACTTTTTCAATTGAATCTTATATCAGAAATCAATTATTAGATCAGATCCGGCCAGTCATAAGCTGATGGATGTGAATATTGACTAGACTTCATTCTGTGGCTCATTATTTGATGTTGGATAAATGTATTTGACAATTGTGGTGCTATATGCAGTATAATATATGATACAATTCATACTATGTTTTTCCTTTCCGCTTTTGAATCATGATAGGCTGTTCATTTTAATATTTAAGAAGAAAGAAACGCAAGTTTGGGATCAACTGAATCAAGAGCTGCTTAAATGGGCAGACAGACAAATTTTGGCCTAAATGTTAATGTAAATATATTTGGGAAGCAAAAACTACAGCAAGCTGAAAACTAGTCACGAGTAAAAGCTGCAGCCACCACAAACACCAAACTCACCAGAAAGTCTTCTCCCCAAAATCAAAGAAGATCAAGTTTATGACAAAATATGGATGAAATTGAATAATCTCCAATGATTTTACAATTCCAGTATAAACATTACATAATTACCCATTTTCTTACGCTTGGAACTGAACGTAATGCTATACTTAAAGCAAGATTTAGTTTGAAAGAAAGTGTACACAAGACCGAAAACACACACAGCAGCCAAAATTCTCAATTTTTAATATTGCAAATCAAGAGCTTCAAAATGGTACATGCATGCTCCGCAATAGTAATAAGTTGTAACCAAATCTGCAGCAACATGCCTAGATAAGTGGCACTCATTCCGATGTAGATCTTTGTTTTAAAGTACATTGGCATAATCCATACTTACCAGAGAGGGGTACTTCTTGAGCCAACAGAGTCCCAATACACTACTCATCACCCCATAAGATGGGATGCAACTGACAATTTTACCATTCTCATGGTTGACAATGATCACCTCACCATCTAATGTTCCAAAAACCATGAGGGAAGAATCCGAAGGATGATACTCAAATTGTCTGGGGCGAAAGTTCAGAGCTTCATCTCCTGAACTAGAATAAGAAAGCGGTTGCAGTGAAGGCCAAGGACAAGATCCTACTCTGGCAGCACAAAGTGACCTGGTGTAGAAACATTGAGACTTTCCAGATGGATATGTATTCTTTCGTTTATTTGTGTGAGCCAGGCTTCGATTTTCTTTGATTTCACGGTTTCGCAAGATACTAAGAACATTCTCTTTAGCTTTCCTCCTGTATGGGAGGTACTCAAAGTATTGTGAAAAGGTAGCAGCAGCCTGTTCCCTCTCATTCTTTCTGATGGGCAATTCATCCAGCATTTTCAAATGGGGTAAAGAAGCTATCATGAACTCTCTGTAATGTTTCTTCAAGCATATAGGTGAAGCGTAACAGCAAATGTATCTCGGCGCGATATTTGTAGAAGAATTTGTGCTTGAAGCACCAATAAATTCTTCTTCACTGAGGCTGAGAGATGCTCCATAATCAACCTATAGGACAGACAATAGTCGGAAAAGAAAATGAGATTTTTCTGAACTTTAGACAAGATCACATCAATCAATGAAGAGATGATTTCTCTTCCATTCACTGCAGCTTATTGTCATCCATGATTGAATGATGATTTTCATGATGTTAATACAGTCATTTCTACCTGCATCTTCATTTCAGCTTAAATACATCGCATATATATTTATTTACTAACAAGCAAAGGAAATGAAGATGTTGTGAACATCTTATAAAGACGATGTAATTCTCAATTTGAGTTGGGACATTTTTTCAATTCACTCCACATACAATTCAAGTAGAACCTATGACGGCTGCCAATGTATATCTCAATAGGTTGAGTTGATTATCCTATTAGAATGTCCAACCTAAAATCTTAAGTTGTTAGATGAAAACATGAATCAATGTTTGGATATTGTAACTCTCTCCCTCACGCGTACACTTGGATTTGGCCTAAGACTAAGCATGAAATTTATAATAGGAGTGGCAAATAAGGAGGCTGGAAAGATCTAAACTCAAGACCATCTGCCTTGATGCCATGTTAAATTTTGAGGGACTTCGAACAATTGTTCCATAATTTTTAAGTTGTTACATGAAGCTGGGGTATAATATTTGGATAAAGTAACACATCCAACAATAATGTAGTACCGACCAATGTATTCAATCAACTCTGTATTGTTTAAGCTCCATGATCCAACACTTTAATTTGATCATGAATATGAAAGGATAGTCTAAATCTTTTTGGTGTTCCTTTCACATGAGAGACTTGATGACTTACATGATAATCAAGTCTTGGTGGAAAATGAATTCCAGATGAAAGGAAAAAAAAAATCCTTTAAAAGGTGTAATTGCACCACTAACTCTTAAAAGTTCTTTCACCATATCCTCCTTACCATTATTCAGAGTCTATTCTAGGAGTATATTTTGGTTATGATGCATTATTAGTTTACTTTCAATATAGCTTTCCGCTTTAACTACATGATTGCTTTCTAGGAAATTCCAACTGTTACTCGTCTAATCCAAAGTTTGTTCTCTTCACATAAATTTTCAAAATCTAGAAGTTACTCAAGTACCTTAAGGCTTAATTCCATTTCCTATTCAAGTACAATATTGTGCTGTTGACTAGATTCCACTTAACAACCATGACATACTGCTCATTTGATGTAAATGCCAGGTATGTAAAGATCGATTCAATTATTACCTCATCATGTGCATCGGCCCTCCCAGTCCACTCGCTGATTGCATTAGTTAATTCATGCATGAAACCATATTCTTGCCTCTGACTTGAGAAATCAACCTCACTATCATCTGATGACTCCTCACCTTCCCTTTGTAGTTCAGGATTGCCAATTGCATTAGCGACTGTCATTAGATTGTTAAGCATAGTCTCTGAGATTAAATTCTGATCAACGAGTGTCGCAATGTCCATAATTGGTTCTTCAGGAAAAGGACCAACTCTGCCATCTTCATTGCCACTTGATGACTCAATATAAGATTCTGCATCCTCATAAGGTAACCGTCTTTGGAACCTTAGCTCCACCAAAGAAGGGAGCTTGGAAAGTGCAGCAGTAGTTGTCCAGAGATTAGCAAGTCTTGTCTCACACATGGACAGAAACTTTAGATTTGGCATGCAAGCGAAACAATCTTTCTGGAAGCTAGTTAGTGAAGTGCTGTAATCCAAATTCAAAGTGTGCATTCGAATAAACTTCCCCACCATACTGAGCTTGCGAAAATGGGAAGACCTCATGTTTAACACTTCACATGTCAAGCCTCCACTTGAAAGATCCCTAATTCAAAGAACCACCAAAAGAACATTATGATTCTGACAAAATAAATTTATTAAAAGTTGGTGCCTAGCTTATAAGAGAACATTAAATGGATAATTGACCATGGTAACATTTAGATGCTAGTATGACCTACTTACTGCAATTTGCTCCTCTCATTATCTATAACACACCTACAACTTCACTCCAGTTCTGCAACCATTTTTTTTTTTTTGGGAAAGCCAGTTCTGCAACCATTTATTTTTTCTTCACTAGGAAAATTCCACTATTTCAGAAAGAAACGCAGGGAAGGAGGTAGGACAACCCTTTACCCCCCAACATGTCCTCTCTTGTCTTTCTCTCCTCCCCTCCTCTCCCTCCCTCTTCCCAACACCTGATCCACCCACCACGCCCCCACAACTAATCATTAACTCCTCCAGCTGTAGATTTCAGAAACAGAAAAAGCACGGTAAGAATAAGATGGATCTTCCAAAACTCTGTTAAACACAACCTATTTGAAGCCACTAATGAACAAGAGGCTCCTTAAACAAGTCGAAACTCTTCTTTTTAAAGTTTGACCTTGTCAAACAAGTGGCATAATAAGGGATTTTATATGAGAGAAGCAGAGACAATCTTATGGTTCTCAGATGCTAGACTACATAAGTTTCTTTTAAACATGTGTAAAATATCTGAAAGTCCAACTTTCTACTTCTTTCACAGTATTTCAAATTATGCACAATTTGATATGTAATTGTGCTTTGACATAAGTTATCCGCATTCTTCCTTTTTACCAGTTGAAAACAAAGAGAGATAGGTACCCACATATATGCTTATAATAAATGACCAATGGATATATACAATAATATCTTGTACAAAATAGTGACAAATACAAAATGATCCTTGATGCAAATAAAATTGCATTCTTCCACCAAAAGATCTTTTAACAAAGCTACGGACACTTGAGTGGGAGTGGCTCTGCAGATTCGACAGACCCACCAAGTAAAATGTGCCCATCAACAACATCAACATCAACATAACCTTTATCCCAAACTAGTTGGGGTTTGCGGTCGATGAATCCAAAGTGAAAAGCTTAAAATATACTAAAAAAAAAGCCAAAATATGGGTACCAAAATAAATATAAATATAAATATAAATATAAATACAAATACAAATAAATAGAAATGACTAAACAGGGCACTCTGGAACATAGGAAATTCCCCCCTCTATAATGCGAATAGCCTTCTTCCACTCCGTCCTAAGATAGATCGTACGCCAATCTATTTCCCACTCCATTAAATCTTATTTTACTACCTTCCCCCAAGTAAGCTTCAGCCGACCTCGTCCTTTTTTCCTATTGTGTTCTTGGTAACACACTTCTATTCTTATCGGAGCATCTAGGGGGGTCTACGGAGAATATGTCCAAACCATCTCAATCTATGTTCTCTCATCTTCTCTGCCACTAGTGCTGTTCCAACTTTTTGTCGAATATCGTCATTTTTTATCTTATCCATCCTTGTATGACCACACATCCACCTTAACATCCTCATTTCCGCTACCCAATTTTATGCTCATGTTGCTTCTATATTAGCCAACATTCAGCTCCGTATAGCATTGCAGGTCTTATTGTTTTCTATAAAATTTTCCCTTTAACCTAAGAGGGATTTTGCAATCACACAAAAACCCTGATACACTGCGTCATTTCATCCAACCTGCGTTGATTCTATAGCTAACATCCTCATCAATCTCTCCTCTCTTTTGCAAAATTGATCCCAAATATCTGAAAGCATCTTTCTTAGGTACCTCCTGTTCAAGCATATCCACAGATTCTTGATCATCTCCTCTTGTCGTGGCGAACTCACACTTCATGTATTCCGTCTTACTCCGACTTAACGTAAATCCTTTGGACTCTAACGTGTTTCTCCATAACCAAGTAAAATGTGCCCATGAAAACAAAAAATTCCTAAAAACATAAAATGGGCTTGTTCCAGTGCTCTCCAGAATCTGATTTCAAGCCCTCCACAGCCAAGATAGCTAGGAATCTGTTCCTCAGCTACCGCACTTCCAAACTGCTCAAAACTTCTCCATCAAGTGCACAAAATTCGGACTTAATAATGTCATAGACCATGCATGTGAAGTCATCAGATTTCTCTAAGTTCATGAGATGAAAAGGACATTAGGATGTACCGGCAAAAGTCTTCCCAAGGAGATATCCTGAAGATCAACCACACTTTTTTATTCAGGGCACGCATCAGCAATAAAGCATACTCTAATTCATCACCTGATGATTTATTACATATGAAGTCATCAGATTTCTCTAAGTTCATGAGATGAAAAGGACATTAGGATGTACCGGCAAAAGTCTTTCCCCAAGGAGATATCCTGAAGATCAACCACACGAAGTTTTTTATTCAGGGCACGCATCAGCAATAAAGCATACTCTCCCTTCAATTCACCTGATGATTTATTACATATGTCAACTGCTTCAATTTCAGATGCCTCAATGTCAACCACTACATCAAGCAGTGGATGGAAATCTATATCCTTGAGACAGTCTAGCATGATCTCTAGTATACATAACTCGTGGCGAGTTTTTTTTGACCTCAGCCTGAACATAAAAGAAAGGAAAGAATTAGCTTTAGGAAGCATCCCCTCTAGAGCAAAAAACAAATCAATAAAACATGCTAAAGAGAATCAATTGAAAAAAAGATATTTAATAATAAAGTCCATTCAAGAAGTAAGTAAATTGAGCATCCTTAACACAATTGTACAATAGATATTACCAAGATGCGTGATGCCAAAAAGTGCTAAAAATCAGAATCTGATTGACAGATATTGCCACCAAAAACAATCATGGTATGAACATGCGCATGCACATGATCCATCATGCACACATGCACATCCAAAAGCACACAAAAGATAGATTAAGAAACGAGCATGTGGGCAAAGTCACTAAGTAGGGGTCCGATAAGTTGAATTCACAACATTTCTTACATTAGTAAAGCAAGCTCCACTAAATGCTTAGCACTATGGCATTATTAAAGCACAATAAATTGATAAAGAGAGCTTTGGCTATTATTGACTACATAAGAGATGGTGAATTTCATGAACAGAGAAAAAAAGATAGAAGAAACCCTTTTTCACGACCTCAAGCAAATTTACCACCCAAAAAGGCCAAGCCAAAAACTAGAGCAGGACTCATATCAGATATCTTAGATGAGCAAAATGTGAGCAGAAATAAGCCAGCGGCAAGACTTAATCCAGAATAATCAAATGAAACGGAGGACCTTGGAAACCCCTCCCACCCAAGGGAGAAAACAAAAGAGGAAGAAAGGCCCTGGAGTGTACCAGTCCCAACAGCAGTACAAGAGAGATATATTCAATTTCCAAGAAAATTTGATTTTCATCACCTTCAATTGAGATAATCACTTCTCATGAGAAGAGGAATACACAATGGCAGACCAAAATATTTAAGTTTGGGGGATGGGACAAATGTTTTAACTACCTACCTCTTTTAGAATTATCTTAGTAATAATATAAGAAACTTTTGGTCCCGACTGGGAATGTATGAGAGAGAAATGCAAAGGAAAAGAAGGGACACAAGGGTCTAAGGCAGTTGACAAGTTAAAAAAACGAAAAGAATCAAGGAAAACCAAAATCATGAGCATGTTTTTCGAACAAGGTAGGAAGAAGGCAAGAACAAGTTCCAAAATACTAAGATGAGCACTATAAAAGAATGTGTTGTTCCTTTGTTCTATACAACATAGGAGTTAGGAGGCATAAACGGAAAGTGAACACAATTTATTATCTCCAAGATGATGTGCGTTCAATTAAGTTGTTCATAACCTCAAGATGCTAACATAAGTTCACTGAATATAACATGATCATATAAGGATACTAATATAAGATAATGCGCCAACTGGGCGTTCTGACTGCCTGTAATGACCAGAATAATCTCATAAGATATGAAAGTCGCTGATTGTAAAAGTATTTCGCTTCAGCCTGAATATCCCATTCAGTTTAGTACAATGACTTAAATACAAAGCCAATATTCCTTTGGTCAAACATTGTTGTGACAACTATTTTTCATAAAGACATCCAGCAAAATCCATATTAGCATTCAACAAAATTAATTCAACTATAGCTGCTTGTAGAGCCAAATTTTTGCCATTGAGAACTCTTCCATCAATGCTAGAAGAAACTGCAAGAAAGGTTCAAAATGCAGGAATTAATTCCCTAACTTCCACCTCCAGAATATCTTATATCTGCATCGTTTAGTATATCTGAGTACTGTCAAGTGACAACCTCTAGATTACAAGCATGCAGCAAAGATGTCGCTAGTCCAAGCTCCTATTATCCAAGAATTATCTCTTCCAGGGGAAAATGATCCTACACTACCTTTTAAACAGTTTCCACATCTGAAGAGGCAAGAAAAAACAGGAGAAGGTTTAATATGCAGATTTCTAATAAAGAAATTACCATATTTAACACCAACCTTGAAGAAGCCCGACAATATTGTAGGATTAGGAAGGACCCACAGTCTCTGCACCGATCAATGTATCTGAACCAAAATAGAATGTCATTAATCATTTCAAAAGATCAATCAGACACTGGAATCAAGATCCTGAAGAAAAATGAAATTACCAGATTACTGGGTATGAAAACGACCAACTATTGGCAAAAAAGGAAATAACAAGATGAAAAGGTCTAAAGATGGGAGAACCAAAGGGTGACTAAAGTCCTCCAGCTTTACAAAAACCTTTATTGTGGTTTGCCCTCTTTTTTACCCTTAAACAGTCTAGCAGACAACAAAAACCATAACCATGAAAAAACAAGCTATCAAACCATAATTATTAGTTCTACACAAATACTCTCATCAGACCCCACCAATTATCTATTGTATTTATGTATCTTTACTATGATGCCCTCGGTGATTCCTTCCAAGTGAAAATAGTTTCCTTATTCACTGAGCCTTCTTCCAGCCACTGAAAATATCATCTCTCAGCACTTAATTCATCTGACTATACAAAAAGTTTTTTCACCATTTCTAGATTCCCAGTTCCTGGATTTGTAAAGAGTGCAACGACCAAACTCATATTTGGAGCAAATAAAAAATGCAAGAGACTCGTCTTTCTAGGGCACTGGTACAACATGCCTCTAACCCAAAAGGTTCCTAACACCAAGTTTTCGGGTCTCCTATAACCAGTGAAATTGGAAAAGATCTGCGACTGAGGCTTCCAAGAAACAATTCAAAGAACAACTGCAAACAGGAGCTCTATCACTTCATCTAACTAGAAAGCATCCTATCACTTCTTCAGTAAACCTCACTCCATCATTCCAGAGAGAGAGAGAGAGAGAGAGAGAGAGCTATGAGCAGTACTATATGATTATATCAACCAAAAAGATGTGGTCATGAGGCTAAAGTGATCAGATTTTATAATCATCCAAGAGATTCACAAGCAGCTTCCCTAGGCCACCAATTGTGTTGAACAAATTCTAGCGTGACAGTGACACAAGTCAACACAGTTCACAAGGGAAAATGATCAGCAGAAATGACCCAAAACAATGAAAAAGAGAATCAAAAACATTTGTGAAATATGATCTCTTCACATTCAAAGGAAGGTTTTGCATAACAATCCTTGTTCACTCAACAGATAAAGGGTACGCGGCCAGACAAAATAACAACATCCGGTGATTATCATAAGAACCCAGACTTGCCCAATTACAACTAGAAGATCAAAACATAGCAAACTACAGAGTCCCGAACACATTCCCACGTATCTATACCCTTTCCCTGTCCAAGAAATGTATCCGTTGCCAACTCAGCATTCACCTTTTCAGCAGACGAGCATTCACCGTAGAAGAACATGGGCAATTTATACGACGATACAAATTCCAATCATATCGATAAGTAAAGCGGCCAAATCAAGTAGATAGAACAAAGAAAGGCGGACCAAATTCAGCAGAATCTATCCACTCCCTCGGTCTAGCTAAGATTCTTCCAAAATCATAAACTAACAACGAGCCCGACAATAATCAAACAGTACCCCGAGAAGGGGCAAAGGAAGAAAAACTGCGTCGCAGCTCAATCAGCTGAATTCCCACGAAGAACATCCGCAATACAACGAAATGAATCATTGACCCGCCTCGAAAACGGGGGAAAGAAAAGAAATTTCCTAGCGGAAACTACGAAGCTCAACGTATCGGACACAGGGAATGAACAGGCAAGAAGAGATAAAACGAGACGGGGAGAAGAAGGCGCCACCTCTCTTCTAGAGTTTGAATATCCATGGCAATCGAGGCGCGGACAAAATCAGATGAAACTAGCTCGCACCACCGCCAACCCAGAAGGCATTTTCAGGAGAGGGGGAGAGACGAGTTTTGAGTTGCAAGTTTCAGTTTCCGTTGCACTTCTGCGAGGTGTTCTCGTCTTGCGTTTGGTGAGTCGACGCGTCGCCACGATCTAGCCACGAGCTTCATGTCTAGAGAGAGAGAGAGGCCACCAACCCCCAGCAACCCCCCACGAAAGCGACAAAGCCCGGATGGAAGAAATAAAATATTTGTACATGGACTATGATGTCCGGTCCAAGCATTCAAGTAATTATTTTAAACTCGTATTCTCGAAAAGTGAATTCCGTTAATTTATTTTCAAAGTGTCCGACATGTGATCAATATTCTAGACATGCCAGTGATACTCAAGTCCAGTATTTCAAACACATTATTTCGACACATACGGGTAATTTTAAGCACTTTCAATAATTATGGGTGAAAATATAAATTTATCAAAAATATATATTTAAGCCTTATATCAACCACCCCAAAATTAATAGATCCAGCCAACTAAAAAAAAATCTAATCATGAATCCCTATCGATGGTGGTGTCGATCGCTCGAGCTCTACATTTCAAGTTCATTATCCCAATCGTCTCCTTTACTCCATTGGGAATCTTGCCTCTTCTTCTATCTACTACCTTACTCCAAATGTCGTTTCCCCATATCGGATAAAAATGGAAACAGCAACAAAAATAGGAATAATGGCATCAAAGAAAATATTATTTCCACATAGTAGAAATCCAAAAGCAAGTTTACGGATACCATCAATATCCATGACAGTAGCCTCACGAGGGATGCCGGAGTTGTAGATGTCTCTATCTGAGAAAATTTTGTAGAGGGGACCCCGCTTGTGCCAGTTATCAAACCAAAACGAAGTATCTTCTCCATTTCCTATCTGCCATTGAAAGCTCGTGTCAAAGGAGGACCGAAGGTCCAGGATCTTCTTCCATGCCCAAGAGCAAAATGTTGGTTTCTGAACAATCCAGAAATTTTTGAGTTTTAAGAAGGTGGAATGGATCCACTTACACCATAGAGATTCTTTATCGGAGAAAAGAACCCATATGTGCTTCAACATCGCGGCACGATTGCAATCTTCCAGTTTCCGAATGTCTAATCCTCCTTCCTCTTTAGGCCGACATACCACCACCCAGGGGACTTTAGCCCCTCCAACCCCCAAGAGAGGACCCTTCCAGAGAAATTGTCGAAGGATGCGCTCGATAGTTAAGAGGATCGCCTTAGGGAGTGTAAAAACACTTGCCCAAAATACTTGGATAGCATGAAGTACGGACTTGATAAGTTGGAGTCTACCAGCAAAAGATAGGAATCTATGGCACCAAGATTGGGCACGCTCGGTGATTGTGTTGATCAGGGAAATGCAGTCCCCTTTGGTCAATCTAGATGCAATAACAGGAACCCCCAAGTACCGAAAGGGCAGGAATCCTTCGGCAAAACCAAGAGCTTCTAGAATGCTGTCTCTGGTGAAACGAGAGCCCCCCGAGAAGAAGACTTCACTTTTGGTCAGGTTAGGTTTCAGACCAGACCATCCAGAAAATCTATCAATCGCTCCCTTCAGCAGTGCAATGGACTGGAGGTCCGCTTCGGAAAATAACAGCACATCATCCGCGAAGAAAAGATGAGATAACCGAGAAGCTTTGCATCGCCAGAAGAATTTGAAGGCTGGAAGTCTGGTCTGGGCTTCCAGAATGCCCGAAAATATCTCCATAATCAGAGTGAACAAGTAGGGTGACATTGGGTCGCCTTGTCGAATCCCTCTACCACTCGGGAAAAAATCCATGAAGCTCCCCATTGATCGCCACCGAGAACATCGGAGTTCGAACACAGGTTAGGATCAGCCCGGTGAGATGTTCGGGGAACCCGAAGGCCTTTAGGGCCAGCTCAAGGAAGTTCCAGTCCACCGAGTCGTATGCTTTGTGGAAATCGACCTTGCACATTTTGGGGAATAGGGGTCATGATGGAACCCACAGAAAAGCTCTTGAGCTAGGAGGATATTGTCACTTATCCGTCGTCCCTTAACGAACGCCGCTTGGGGGAGACTGATGATCAAAGGGAGAATGCGCGCCAGCCTATTTGCAATAATCTTGGTGATGCATTTATAAATTGTATTACAGCACGCAATTGGCCTGAAGTCATTAAGATTGGTCGCATTGGGGATTTTCGGTACCAAGGTAATAATAGTAGAGTTGATTTCCTTGAGAAGCTGACCAGATGAGAAGAAATCCTTAACTGCCATTGTTACGGAGGGGCCGACGACATCCCATGATTTTTGGAAAAACTAGGCAGAGAACCCATCAGGACCCGGGGCCTTCCCCTTAGGGAGAGAGAACACCGTGTCGCGTATCTCCATATCTGTGACAGGCTGGGATAGAGAATCAATCTGAATAGAACTCAGAGGCCGGGCTATAACAGACCTAATGTCCAGAATCGAAGGGAGGTTTGAAGCTGGAGCCGGTGAGAGCAGATCCTTGAAGAAGGATACCACGTGACCTTGAATCAGGTTCATATCAGTCAGCAAATTTCCAGCTCCATCAGTAACCGAGAGCAGCCTGTTTTGTAGATGTCTCTTGTTCACTGAGTGATGAAAGAAACTTGTGTTAAGGTCACCTTCTTTTAGCCATCTAATTCTCGACTTCTGACTATAAAAGGATTCCTCATTCAACCGCAGTTTAGAGAAAGTCTGCAGGAGGGATTTCTCTCGGTCAGCAAGTTCCTCATTCGCCGGGTCCAGCACGAGGGCATCTTGGACAGCCTTTAGGTCCTCTCTTGCTTTGGATGTACGTCTCGAGATATCTGAGAATGCCTCCCTGTTCAGAATTTTCAGCTGAGCTTTCAGACTCTTGAGTCTCCTGCAAAGATCAAACATAGAAGTGCTAATTCCTTGGGATTCCCAAGTTTGAGAGACAAGACGAGGGTAATCCGGATGAGATGTCCAGAAGTTAAAGAACTTGAAGGGTTTCCTTCTTAATGTAGGCGGCACAATGCGAACCAAGATTGGAGTGTGGTCTGAAACTCCAGGTGCCAGAAATGAAGCTTCAGAGAATGAGAATACCTCACTCCAGTACACATTGACGAGGGCTCGGTCAATCTTGCGTTGCTTCCTAGAGGGGCCTGACCCGGTTGACCAAGTGAATCTATGTCCCACGTATCTGAGATCCTCCAAGCCAGCTTGAGAAAGACACTGGCCGAAGTCATTGAAGCTAGGGATCCAGGTGCTCGACCCGCCCATCCTGTCCGAGGGATCTTTGATAGCGTTGAAGTCCCCAAAAACCAACCAAGGGAGCGTGATCTCCTCACTAAGGTTGACAAGGTTCGACCAAAGAGGACGTCTATCAGCAAAGGTATGCTGGGCATAAACCACAGACAAAAAACAGACCTTATTAAGCCGCGTCATACGCAAATACCCATGGATAACTTGCGCCGAATGAGAATGCACATCAAAAGATACACAGAGAGGGTCCCACCCAACCCAAATTCTGCCACCAGCCGCATAGTCATAATTAGCAAACCAACTCCAACCCGGGATAAGCCTGGTGGAAATGTGCAAAAAGAGGTGGTCAGGAACCTTCGTCTCAATGATACCAATGCAACTAAGGGAATTGGTTCTCACAAAATTTCTCAGCTCAGCTTGCTTCAGCGGATTCATGAGACCCCTGATATTCCAAGCTCCAAAAAACATTCAAAAAATAGGAATCCGGAGAGAGTTAGCTTTTTTTCTTGCCCTTCTTCCTCTTAGAGGCTTTGGGGGCAGCAGTAGTACTAGCATCCGGCGAGGGGCTGCATTCTGGGATACTGCTAGGCACCCGATCAGGAGAGTTCAGGGGATCCTGTCTGGTACCAGTGTCAGATGCTTGTAGCCCATCAGACCTGAGCCGAGTGTTAGGGGGTGCAGGGGAGGGGGGATCACTTCCAACTTCGCTGGTTTCCACCCCAATTTCTTCCTCCGAGTCAGAGGGCTTCAAGGATTCAGGATGTAATGAGTCTGGTTGGGCTGCCAAACCAGCCACAGAACCCGGCTGAGGTAGGGGTTCTTCTGTTGATGGGTTAGCCGGGACATTCTCCGTTTCAGCTCGGGGAGGAATAGCTCTGTTTCTTCTCTTGACAGTAGTCCAGCTTTCCTGAGGCTGCACCATATTCTCTGCCTGGTTAGGGGTGGGATTAACAGCACACTTGTGGCCAAAAAAACCACATTTCTCACACGAAATTGGTTTCCATTCGTACTCTACCAATATGGAACATGGCTCCGTATTATCATCAAGCTGCACTTCCACCGATTTGGGTAGATGCTGGTTCGCCTTAATCTCTATGCAAACACGCGCGAAAGATATTCTTCTCATGTGTTCTGTCTGCAAGTCAACATGATGCGGTTACCTGTGTCACTTGCCACCAGACTAATCCCATTAGCCGACCACAGGGCATTCAGAATGTCATATAATCTGACCCAGATTGGGAGAGATTTATGCTGGCCCTCTTCAAGACTAGACGGGGATGCCATTGCTGTAGTATAAGTGGTATTCTTGAAATCGTTATATGTCCTACGTCCAGGACCTTGCGCCTAAAGTCATCATCTGGTATATGGAAGAAGTAAAACCCAGCAGAATTAACAACAACCTCAGCAAGCTGAGAGCCCCACAGGTTCTTCACCACAGATTCAATAAGGCGAAATGGCAGTCTCCTACCACAAAGTATCCGACGAGACAGGATTTCCATTTGGGATACAAGCTTCCAGAATTTCATCTGGGACTCTAATGGCCGAGAGCCTTCTACTCTACTAGGAGGTATGTAAGAAAGGGCATACCCTTCTCTGCGACTTGGCTATGGCCGCCCATGATCGCGGAGCCCTGGCGGGGCCATCTTCATTCCTTTGTCGTGTGGCTCTGGATCGGCTTCTGCTTCCACCTTGACGAGCATGTGGAGCTACAGCATCACGGGTCGCTCCAGAGGGAGGAGGGCTGCACCAGCTACACGATGTGAGGCTTTGGAGAGGGACCGACCCCTGCTACGTCCTCTTCGTCCCCTACTACATCCTCTGTGCTCACGTGAGAGGAGGTTCCAGCATCGGCAGAAGCTGCATCCGCTGGCCTAGCGTTCTTGCTCTTCATCTAAACAGGGGCATCAAAGTTACCCTGAGCTCCACCAGGGCTAATAAGGTCCCCAGAGGGGTGAGGCGAGGCTATTTGGACATGCTTATCCTTCCTTCCAACCACGGCAGTCACCTCGAAGAGGAGGCTCCCGAGCAGGAGGTACGTCGGCCATGGCAGCACTTTCACAGATTTGCCCTAGCCATCAATTGGGCGCACCGAAACACGATTCCACCGCCAAGAGGAGCGGGGTGAAGGGGCGAGAGGAACCCTCAAAAACCAGGCCAATCCAACGGCGCAAAGCTTGGGATCACGACGAAACCAGCTCGGGTGAAGGAGGAGAACGGTTCCTTCAATGTTTAGTTTTTGTAAAATAGTTATGCGATGCTCGTTTTATCTTATTGCATCTTCTCATTTCCCAAAACAAGCGAGGTGCCTCCATGTCGATGGATGTGTTCCCATTGGCGACCCAAACATGTCATTTCTATGTCCAATGAACTCTCTAGCGCTCGTATACATTTCTTGAATTCTTTTATTGCCTCCATTAATTAGTGCTCTTACTCCTTTTTTTTATGACGATGGTTCCAGGTTTAGATAAACGCAACTTATGAAATACCCTGCTAATCTCATGAACCAGAGACGAAGCCCTAGGCAACGGTTGCAATATGAAATTGTCTGAATTTGAAGTCTCCATTGGGGAATCCGAGCCACATTCTACGTCTAATTCACTCACGCAAGTCTCCTCCATCACATACTATGTTTTCAAATCTTGTACAGTAGTCATTTCGGTAATCTATTTAGCTTTTGCAGCTTAATAAAGATTAAGAAACCAACCCTTAAAATATTCCTTTATGATTGATTCGAATTGTGATAATTTCCAGCATTTCCTAGATGCAATAGGGATTAGGATGAGAAGCCGGCATCATCAGGTTGGGATGGGCCGGGAACGGTGCCTTGCTTGAGGCTCAAACCAGAGATGGAGGAACACATTGGGGATGCAAGTGTGCTCGGGACACCGATCCGGCTCCACCATGCCCGGTTATCGTATATCTTTGCCGAAGCGGAACTCCGTTAGACCTTGTAAAACATGGTAACAAGGTCTGGTGAGAGGAAGAAGAAGATTTCTTTCCAGGCTTCTCAAGCATTGCTTCTTTGTTTAAGCAGAATTGCTTTCGCATCAGAAACAAACTGCATGGCTTTGAGGGGTGTCTCTGTAGGAGCACACGCATGTTTAAACAGACAATGATGGTATTTCCAGATCTCTTTACAGTGATCTTGGGGATGATGCTTCACTTGTTCATCTTGATTGAAGTTCCTACTTCGATCCATCGCTATATATCTGCCCTTAGCCCATGGCGGGCATTGCAAGTAAATTGAGACAAGTTCACTGCTTAAAAAAGAAAAAGAAAGTGAACATGTCGCCTCTCGAGAGGGGCATTCATAAAAATAGCGAGGAAATTAGACCGATTATAAAAGATTAACGTACGTGCACACTTGGCGCCATTGTCTAGTTAAATTTCAAACATGTGTCCGTGAGCTATGAAAAATGTCCAATCAAACAAATATCGGTCGATCAAATCGGTTAAAGGCAAATCTAGCAATTATCCGACCGAAATTCGCCCTACCTCGGATTATTTAATGTGCATTTTCCCTCTGGAAATCCCAGAGCTTAGTAAACGGTTAAAACCATTGAAGATGATGCAAAATTGCATCAATGATTGTACTATAAAGTTCTCTCCATGATAAGAACATGCCTGCAGTTTAAGCAAATCCTTTCCTCCCTAATTATGATTTGCCTCTCAAAAGCATCAGCATGTCAGCATGTCAGACAAGCCAGTGGCCAATGACTAGGTCAAGCCTTAATTGCCCAAAGCATTGATTTAATCCAATTCATCATGTACCAAAAAAATGAGGCCTTTTTGCCTGGATAACACCATGATGGAAGACACAGAAACTGTTGGTGGCCACTCATGAAATTTGTAAAAGCTGCAATTAGACTAATGTACTTAGAAATTCCTCCCAAAAATACCAAATTAGAGAACAATTTTGCAAAAAAAAAATAACCCACTTTTTTTTTCTCAAGTGAAGACTTTTAAGTTGGAGAAAATGAATTGTTTGGTCATGTCTTGAGAAATTATTACATGAGTGTGGTCTGGGTACTAAACTAAATCCGAACTATAAAAAAAAGAGTAAATGTCATCTCTATGGGTGGGTTTGGTTCAACTTTTTCAAGAGGTTTTTAGCCACCAAAGCCTCTTGAAGGAATGCTGAGGCGTTTGGTTCAGCCTTCCAAATGCCAGCCTTAGAAAAGCTAAGAGCTAAATACTCTCAATGCCGGTAGAGATCAGCATTGACCTTTTAGTATTCGGCAAAATGCTAATAGCCTTTTTTTCTTCCAAAACTAAACCCACCATTTCCTATTTTCTTGATTTTGCCCCTTTTGGACTGGCGAAGGGTCTAAGTTTTTTTAATAAAAATATATAAAAACTTGCATTAAAAGCCCCTTTGCAAAGTTTTTTTTTACCAAACACCATTTAAGCCAAAATCTATTTCCAAATGAGTTTTTGCCAAACGTAATTAGCATTTTCTTAGACCCATTGGGTTAGGCATTTGCATTTTCCCAAAGCTCATTTCATATGCCAAACCAAATCTACCCTTTGTCTTTTTAGCTTTAGATTTTTTTTTTTGGGTCAAAACTCAAAAAGCTTTAGAAATCAATCACTTTATGATTAATTATGTTAAAAATTAGACATACGTATGACATAATATTCGAGCTTATTAAACTTGAGCTCGAACGCGAGTTTGATTATAAGTCAATCGTAATCGCATCGATTTGAGCTCATGCGTCGTGATTTTTCTTATCTAATCCATCAGGAATTAAAGTTTATACTTGTTCGAGCTCGAGTCAAGTTGGAGTTGGGCAGTACATCGGCTTCCGCATGACTCGATTACATCAATAGCGACGGAAGAATCAGGGGGGTTGGGGGCGCGATTGACCAGTTGGTGATATTACCCTTTCAAATTTATGCCGTTAACCTAAATAATCCAAAAAGATAATTTAATGTTCACAATATACATAGATATATACATGTCACTTAAGTAACACCGACACTTTTTGATATATACATGATAATCATGTAAAATTATCGATATTCCTACTTCTTTTGTCAGGGATTCACGATTATTATTTTTTCTTTTGCTAATTGGGTATATTACTTTTAGGGTAGCCGGATATATGACATAATAAAAATACTTTCGATAGACTTACGTTTTGATCCCTGATTTATTGAAAATATTTAAAATTGACCATGCGCGTGTCGTTAGCGTGTCCAGAGTGCTAATCACATGTCAAATGTCAAACAACTGTTGACCGCGTGTTGGACGTCTATCGGTGGTCGACACGACACGTTAGATCCTCGAAGAGTGTCCGTCTTCCTGGCCTGTCGGGGCGACATATCCCTATTCCCTAATGCCAGAAACTTGTGATGCGTAAAAATCGTTTCGGCAAACATCACATGCTGAAAACCTGATTGTCCACCTAGACTCGCGATCGACGAACGCAATCCCATGCGGGCTCAATCGCTTGACCCGTCGGGGATATGCTAGACATTCGCATGAACAGTTCTTGTAGCCCGACCCCCCTCCCGTCGAGTTCACACGATTTCTGCTCTGGCAATTACGGAATCATTGGGGCGCGTTTTTGCACACCTTTTCACTCCCCGATCGTAGCGATTCTCGCGGGAAGCAAGCTGGACCGAACGACGGTAGACACGGAGAACAGACACGCACGGCTCGTGGCAGAGCGATTGCGGCAACCCCTCGTCCTTGGAAGGCGCCGTTGCTCTCGTGGGAGTGACTCGACCGAAGGGCGGTAAACGCGAAGGACAGACACGTACGTCTCGAGGCGGAGCGCGATTACAGTAACTCCTCGTCCTTTGAATCGAATCGATCGAATCGAAAGCTCTGCGCCCAAAAACTCGAATGCTAGTGTAGCATTGGCGAGCCGTCGGATCACGTGGGTCGCGTCGCGGGTGAGATGAATCGGGTTCACATGATCACCCTTGGCCAAAAATAAAAATAAAAATAAAATACCAGCCCCTCATTTCTCCTCCTCAGTCCCAAATTTTTGTTTTTTGTTTTGTTTTTTTGTCTATTCATTTTCTTTCCATTTTTACTCTCTCTCTCTCTCTCTACACGCTTTAAAAACCAACGCAGCCAGCCAGTCGCGCACACACCCAATCAGAGAAGAAGAAGAAATGCAGTCACACACTCCTGTGCTCGTCACCATCTCTCTCTCCCCTCTTTTCTCCATGAAATTGACTCCTTCCCAAGTCCTCCTTCCCTCCCCTAACTTTCTCTCTCTAAAGCCATAGCCGACCCACAACGCTCCTTGTCTCTCTCTCTCTCTCTCTCTCTCTCTCGTCACACTGAAATCCCATTTGAAGAGCACTCACTCCTATGGAGAGAAAGCAAGGCTTCTTCTCCGCCCTCAAGGACGAGGTGGTCCGCGGCCTCTCCCCTCCCGCCCCTCCCGCCCCGCCAGCCCCTCCCGGATTTCGGGGGGCCTGCTCCGCCGCTGCCGCAAGCCCCGGGGCGGCGGCTTCCACGCGGGGCAGCCCGAGCTGGCGATCGTCCCGAGATCCGGGAGCCTGGCGCCGCTGATGGAGGGCCCGGTTCAAGAAGGCGACCCGAAGAGGAGGGGCGGGAACGGGTCGGGCCTGGGCCATTGGGCGAAGGGCCAGCTTGGGAAGGCTCATTCGGTGACCTCCTCCTCCTCCTCGTCGGGGAAGAGGTGCGACGTGAGGATGCTGCTTGGGGTGATGGCCGCACCTCTCGCCCCGGTGCACGTTAGCATCCTCGACCCTCTGCCTCACCTCAGTGTCAAGGACACTCCTATAGTGAGCGCGCACCCCCCCCCCCCCCCCCCCCTCTCTCTCTCTCTCCCATATGCCTTGTGAATGCGATAGCTGTATATTTCCAAAGAATAGAAGGGGTAGTGTTCTTCTCTGCGAGAATCACTCGAGCATTTTCGAAATACGTTTGATTTTGTTTGTTCGTTGCTCGGAAAAAGTCGAACCGGCCTCTCAACTGATCATGAAACACAATGTCATCGAGATGTATGTGTATGTGTGTGTGTGTGTGTTTTTTTTTTTTTTATCGAGTTGGTTCATGTCTTTCTTGTCTCTGGCAAAGTATGCTGTTTGTACTGCATTGTCTGGGAATTTGGCAGTTTTTGAGTGGTTCTTTGGTCTGAATTTGAGCTGTCTGTTCCATTATTTCATTAAGTTCTAGCATTCTTTATTGATGGCTGGGTAGGTGTGGGTTCTTGAGCTGACAGAATGAGTTGGTTTGGCTGATTCACTGTAATTAGAAGAAAGCTGCTAAATTGGTGCATATGTACTGCCAGTTGGGCAAGATTTGAGTCCAAGATACTGGTTTGTCTAGATCTCATGAGTGATATTTGGTTTCTTGATTTGTTTATGCCAACTTAGGTAACTGGAGATTCAGAATACCATTTTAATACTGTTTGCATTTGGCTTTAATGACGGCGAGGAGATCAGTTAAGATTTTCTGATGGTTGCTCTATTTTATTCATGTAGTTGACTATTTTTGTAGCAGGAAACCAACAAGCTGCTAGCTCACCATTTTTCGGTTTGACAGAACTAATCGAAGTAGTAATTCAGGATAAATTCGGGGGTTTTATTTACATGTTCTCTTGCTATGTCAATTGACAGCCGTGAGCCATGTCTGATGCCCTGTGATTCATTGGCAGATTCTTGTTTTCTTCTTTCCTCTTTTGCTGTTTCTTTTTCGGGAAAAATACTGAGGAAATAGCGAATTTCACATTGCGAATTTCATCATATTTCAGGAAACGTCATCTGCTCAATACATACTGCAACAGTACACAGCTGCATCGGGCGGTCTAAAGCTCCAGAACTCCATCCGAAATGCCTACGCATCAGGAAAGTTGAAGATGGTGGCCTCAGAGTTTGAAAGTGCAACGAAGGCGATCAAAAACCGGAGTTCTGCACAAACAGGTGGTTTCGTGCTCTGGCAGATGAACCCTAACATGTGGTATGTGGAGCTCGCAGTTGGTGGAAGTAAGGTCCATGCTGGCTGTAATGGGAAACTCGTTTGGAGGCACACTCCCTGGCTAGGCGCTCACACTGCAAAGGGGCCCGTTAGACCCCTGCGCCGTGCCCTCCAGGTAAGAGTTGTTTTCTTTGGTCTCTTCTTTTCTTTTTCTTCCACATCACCTTTAGCTGCTCTGCATGACTGACTGTGTCTGGGACGCATGTCTGTTTCAGGGCCTTGACCCGAGAACCACAGTGAGTCTGTTTTCTGATGCAAGGTACGTCGGTGAGAAGAAGCTTAATGGTGAGGACTGTTTCATCCTGAAGCTATGCACTGACCCTCAGACACTGAAGGCGAGGAGTGAGGGGCCGGCCGAGATCATAAGACACATTCTGTTTGGCTATTTCAGCCAGAAAACGGGACTCCTCATGCGAATCGAGGATTCCCATCTTACTCGTATCCAAACAAATGGTGGAGACGCTGTGTACTGGGAAACCACCATCACTTCATTCCTTGATGACTACAGGCCTGTCGAAGGAATCATGATAGCGCACTCAGGACAGTCGGTAGTGACTGTTTTTAGGTTTGGGGAGATGGCGATGAGCCATACAAAAACTAGGATGGAAGAAACTTGGACGATTGAGGAGGTTGCATTTAACATCCAGGGCCTATCAATGGACTGCTTCATCCCTCCTGCAGATTTGAGATCTGATTCCGTCGGTGAATCATGTCAACTCATGCAGGACAATGGGGGCAAAAGTCTGATCCCACAGGCATCACATAGAGCAAGAGTAGCTGCTCTAGAGAAAGCACACGACAGCAACGGGGATCGTGTGATCTGGAAGATGGAAGTATGAGAATGAGTAGGACTGAATTAGGGCAAACTGTTCATACTCCGAGTTGCTAACCACAACAGATTCACAAGATAGGCATTGATTCAGATGGTTGGATATGTATCTATCAATCTGTAAATATAGTATAATCACTTGCAGTTCAAATTCGGGGCCAAATGGACCTTTTTTCCCCCTCCATGGAGAATCCAACGGGCAATGTTGGAGCTTGTGTAGGAATGTAGGCAATGAAAGTTGTTTCTTTGGGTTTGCCTAGCATTAACCAATGTTGGGTTTTGATTAGATGAAGCTTTTTTAAAGCTGAACCATTTGACATTATATTAGTCTGACTAATTGCATGGCTTACATGAGAGGCAGCAGTGATGGTAAGGAAACTGCTGTGCCTGGTGAGTTTGAGCATGATGTTAACTTCTTCCTCCATCTTTTTCTTCTTTATGAATGATGTTGTCAATGATTCAATTGAAAAAAGCTCTTTTGGTAACCTGAAGGGGGTCTTCTTGTTCTGGTGGGATTTCGAATTAGGTTGGGATTCAAATGATCGAACATGTGCTCTCTCATGTGCTCTCTGTTTCCAGGATGACAAGTTCACCATCTGTTTCTTTCTTCTTCCCGCTGAAATCATACACAGTTTGTTTCTGACCTGAGCTAATGTTGAATTCGATCACCTCATCGAGATTAAGTTGAAAGCCTTATAGTGATAGAGACGACTCCATGAGCTCTATAATCTTGGTCATTTTGAGCATTCTGGTGCTAGAAGAACCAGGAGAAGTTCCAATTGAAAGAAAAACCGTTTGTTTGCTTTTGATTGATTACTCCTTATTGGGAAATCGAACCTCGAAAATACAAAGATTATTCTAATGTTTCTGATTTTACAAGCATGGTCTAATGACTAATGACAATACACAAAACACTCTGGATCATGCTTAGTTTTGTTTACTCATTTTTTTAATGGAAAAATTTGGTGTGCACAAGATCCGTTTACTCTCTTTCTTTCTTGTTTTAACACAATCCAATTAGTATGGATAGGTGGTCGATTTTTCAAACTATAACTATCCAATCGACGACGAAAGTAGGTTGGATATCGTGCAACGTTACCAAAACCCTTTATTGTTTAGAGTTGCTTTTCATTCCATTTTGGTTCTTTTGTTAATGGCAACAACTTGTCTATTTTGCCGTGCATTGTCCATTTTACACATCAATCCTCTGTCTGGACCAAGGACTTGTTCCTTAAATTCTTGGCCACGTGGGTGTTTGATCTTCTCAATTCATGAGCAATTCATCTGCTCAAGCATGATGATTGCCCTGCCCTGAGAGGTCAAGTTCCCCCATTGATGAGGGCACTTCACCTCATTATCGTTGCTCCCATGTCTCCCACGTTATTCAATGTCATTCTGCATTGGTTTTCATTTATTTCTTGATGGAGGGATTGACGTGGATGGTGCAAGGAGTTAGTTATTGCAGGAACCTACCCATTTGACACTGAGACCTACAGAGGAATTAATTTCTCACCAAGTCTCAGCAGCTTTGTGCTTGTGCAGCTTTTGGCCATCATGCAATGTAAGATCTTGCCAGCATTAGCCATTACTCTGCCTATCACTCAGGCAATTTGACTCTCGTGCACAGTGCTTTTCATATTTATTGTGCCCGGTGAGCATGACAGCATTCGATTTTTCTGAGAGTAGTAATCATCTTTTGTGTTTGATTTATTCCAAACCATGAGGTAGTAAATAATGAATAATTCACTATTCAAAACAGTGATTTTGCATAACAAAACATATTCTCCTATACCTTTTGAATGTGCGGACAAAGATTTACTAAGTTGAGATAATGGAGACAGAACCTTCATTTGATTCTGCCAAGCTCGTACCTTTTCCAGTCTTGTTTGGCCTCAACACAAAAATTGGTGTCTTGGAGAAATTTTCCCTAAATGAATTCATGGATCAAGATTGAAGACACTAGAGGGAAAGCTTTTGTGGTAGGGGGAAGGGGGACCTCCCATTTAATGCAGCCCCATCTCAAACATTTTCCCGGAAAATCTGACTCCAGGTGCATCCCCTTCAAATTCTCTTCTCTTTTTTCCAGGAAAAGACAGTTGCTGTTAATTATTCTGAAAAATTGCTGAAGTATGTTATAGATACATGCCACAATGATTCAGTCATCACTCTGCCATTGCTATATCTTACCGGCTGAAAGTCAAAAGATGGATTGCAAGTTGAAAAGCTGGTCTCATCTGTATTGGGGAATGGCACACCTGTCGGGTCCAATGAGAGCTACTGAAACACAAAGAATCAATGGATAATAATGATAATTATGATTATAGGAACAACATTGATTCTTGTAATCTGGCATGTATTCCTAAGCATTTGTTTATTTCCCATGCCCTCATGCTACCTGTGTAAAGAGTATTATAACTAAGAATCTCATCTTCCTTCTCCTTTCCTTGGATGGCAATGTCGGAATCTTAAGTTGACTTTAGGGGTGTAATTTTTCTTTTCAGGGAACAGTTTTGGAACGTGTGATTTAGTACTTAGAAATATTTTGACCAATCTTTTCCAACAAACACGTTAGCACTTGAGATTGATTTATGGCAAGCTAAAATCATAATGGTACGCGCGCGCACGCGTGTGTATATATATATATATATATATATATATATATATATATATATATATATATGTGCACGTGCAAGTGACATTAGTGTACTTGAAAAATGGCTTCCCAAGATTAGGGGTGTCAGAACCGAACCGAAAAACCTAACCGAAACCGAACCGAACCGAACCGAAATTTCATGTATTTTCGGTTCGGTTCGGTTTTTTATTTGGATAATGCAAAAATAACCGATTTTTTCTTTCGGTTCGGTTTATTTTGCTTCGATCCGGTTCGGTTAACCGAACCATAGGATTTCCCTTGAGATCTAACCTTCCCACGACCTCCACGTTTTCTCTTCACGTTGACATTTGATCTTCTCTCTCATCTCTCTCTCCTCTCTCTGCTAAACCCAAGAATCTTTCTGTGTTTCTCCCTAATCATGGATCATCGCACACACATCTCTCATCGGCTCACTCCAATCGACGCCTCTAACTCCTCAAAACCATGCTCGAGCAGCCAACTCAACTCATCGAGCCGCCAAAACAGCGACAACACAAATCAGACACTCCGATTCATAAGACCAGATCAAGAGCCGCGAGAATAGCACGCGCGCCAAACCATCAATTGGAGCTCCAATCAAGACGACTCCGGCGCGGCTCACACCCACAGGAACAGGGAAGATAGATAGTGAAGAAAGGAAGGAAACGCCGAGGGAAGTACCTTAGCGGAGCTCTCGCGAGACCTGCGGAGGAGGACTTTGGGGAGACCATTGACGCCCCGTACAGAGCTTCACTGGAGGAGGAGGAGGAGAAGGTGGAGCGACTATGTCAGCGGCAAACATTCTTGCGGAGACGTCGTGTGGTTATCCTTGGCAAGCTTCAATGGCGGTGGTATAAGTCGTCGGTTTCATTCAATACAAATATAAAAAGAAGGAAAACCGAAAATCCGAACCGAACCGTACCGTACCAAACCGAATTTTTTTTCGGTTTGTATTCGGTTCGGATAACAATCCGGTTCGGTTCGATTCAATTGCTTATCCTATCGGTTCGGTTCGGTTTTTTAGGAAAACCGAACCGAACCGAACCGTTGACACCCCTACCCAAGATGGCAAGTTCAGATTCCAAGTCAACTCTAGAAAGTGAATATTTTCTGGGTGCAAGCTTTAAAAAGTGGTTTTTCTGGTTTTAAAATTAACGAACAAGTTTGTTATTTGTTTTTTGAATTTTATTTCTTTCTAAAATTATTGAGGAGTTATTAGATTTGAAAGCATTCAACGTATCTTTCGAGCATTGTCTTGATTAATAAATGAAATCTTTTTCTCAAAAAAAAAAAATCTTTTCCTTGCCTTTATCCGGGACCTAACAAGAACAGTGTACAGTCAAGGCTTTTAGATTTCATTATTGGGCATGATAAGATTGATTATTAAAGCTAATCAGACAACTTATCCCCAGGACCACAGTGTTGCCAGATTCTAGAAGCTGACTTCATGTTCACATCTCCCCAACAAACACGTGGAGGATCAAAGATTATAGGCCAAATCGAAATAGGACGGTTCTGTAATTTGTGTTCGAAGAACCGGCCCGGGTATTGAAACCCAAGTCGTGGAAATTCGCATCGGATTTGACTTTGCGGAATCCACTTTTTTTACACGTTACTTCTCTCTTTAAGGTTTTTTTTTTTTACCTTTCAGCATTGTGCTCATAATCTAGAAAGCAGGGACACTCTTTCAAAGCCTCCATGTCGTAGCAAATGCATATTGGACCTTGATAGGCGCCCGACACAAGATGAACGGGTGGTCAACAGATGTCAGACATCCGACACTTTATTAATGCTTCAGACACTCTAGCGACACGTGAATTCAGCATCTCGATATACTGTTTCGACACATATGGAGTCAATTTTTAACATTTTCAATACATTCGTGGCCAAAATGTAAATCTATCCGAAATATTTTTAAGTCATATACCCAGCCATCTCAAAATTGAAAAGAAAAAAGAAAAAAACTCATTGCTATCATCTATATATAAAAATATACATTTAATATATAATATGTATCAAGGTTTTGAAATTTTCTATTTTTTTTATAATTGATGTATCAATGTGCCGTGTCATATTGTGTCACGTGTTAGTATCTATGCTACTTGGCTTATAGTCTTATAAAATCTAGAAATTCGACCAAATTTTTGGGATTTTTTTTACCATTTTCTTTTCACCTTTAATCATTCGTGCACAGTAGAAGATTATAGGCCAAATCAAAGTAAAGAAATATTTTTCTTTTCATCTTGAATAACGTGAAATAATATCTGAACAAAAGCATTTAGGGCAATCTCCTGCAATATATTCAGTTTGATATTAGTAAGTTATGAAAATAAAATAAGGAATATATTACTTGCTGTGCATCTAACGAAGTTCATTGCATAGGGATTAAAACAATGTGAGTGCCATAATTTTTTTTTTATCAAAGAGTACCATAGTTTTCATTTGGCACATATTTGAGACTTAGTATTTTTTTTTTATCACTTTAGTACTATGACGTTTAAAAGAAATATTTATTTGAGCACAATAATTTTGATCGATCATCTAAGAGTCATAATTTTTTTAAAAAAAGTCCCTCACAAGTGGCACGCCACTTCGAATTGCAGTAACTGTGGTGATTTTTTTTTTTTATATAATGTATGACTCTCGAACAATCAATTGAAAAGTTATGACACTTAAATAAATATTATACGAAGTCGTAGTGACTGCATATTGAAGTCATTTTCACTCATGATATTCTTTCCCTATTACTTTGACATGCTCATGGCCCGTGAATAAGGCCATTAATTTCGTTAAGAAATAGAAGATGTTTCGGGATTTTGTTAAGCGGCTTAAGACTTCGAGATCGAGAAATAGTCGTTCGACGTAAATTTTTGTGCAATCGAAGTCGAAGGGAACTGCAATCTGGGTTTCGGTGCGGGTTTTGAAATCCTAGTTGTGGAAATTCGCATCGAATTTGACTTTGTGGGAATTGGCATAAACAAAAAAATTCGAAACTTTCTTAAAATTATAAAGTTAAAATAAATTAAATCAGAACAAACCAATGAAGAAAAGACAAATCAACTAACCTAAGAAGGAGAGAGGGGCACCGGGACGCGGGCTGAAGATTGGGGGTTTTAATATTTTTTTTTATTTTCTTTCAAATTTCTTGCTTTCTTAGCAACACAGTAATAGCAAGGTCAAGCACACACTCGTTCCATAAGAACTTATCTGTCAAGTAAAATAACAGGTGGCCAATCTTGTATCAAGTTCAATGATGAGCGCACGCCCCAAATTCCTTCTCTAGTAATTATAGCGGCATAAGTTGACAGAGCACGCTTAGGTTCGGCTTTATCAATATCATCGTCATACGGAGATAATCAAAATAGGTTGAATAAACACGAGCTAATATTTGGAAAGAACAAATCTTTGTGGTTCAGCAAGACGCCAGAGCTCCTTGTGATCATCATTGAAACTGGAAGCAGAGGATACGTACACAGACAGAGTATAGGGATATCCAATGCCCGAAAAGATATTTATTAAACTCCTAGGTTCAACTCTAGAGAGGATAGCCATGATCAATCGTTAGAAGGACTTTTTTGTCTGGTCGGAATCATTAGAAGGACTTGATTGCTTTGATTTTATGATTTTTTTTAAGACTTGATTAAATGTTAGAACAAAAGCATAGAACGTCGGTGCCATTTCTCCCAAAATGTAAAAACTTATCCAGCTTAAGTCACGCGATCCAAGGAGTTGTCGGCAAGGGAAGCTTTATATAATATGTATATACACACACACATTCTGTTTGCATCGTTATATAGATCTGTTTTTTTTTTTGCTATGTCCCAAGCTCCATGCATCATTCATGTTCTGTCTCTTTTATTTTTTGGTGACTTTAGGCATCATTTATTTCATGAAAATAAATTATTTGAAAATGTTTTCCTAAAATTAATCACATGTGACGGTTGAAATAATTAGTCGATGAATTTTTTTCCTTACCGATAATAATTTGTGTCTAAACATTTGCATAAATAAAAAAATATTTTTCATTCATTTGATTTTATAAGAGATATAAATGGTCATCTTTTGAAAAATATTTTTCAAATCACTCATATTTTGCGAGCCTCGTATCCTCTCTCATTCTCGAGTTTAAGGAGTGTTGTGTTTGCAAAGTGTCTTGTGAGTATGATTTTCATGTTTCATTCCATGGCGTCATTGAAGAATCGATAAACACTTTGCGATTCCACATAGTTTCAATTGTATAAACTCTTAAACTTATTGCATCTGTGCCAATTTAGTCAGAGTGCC